>JAGKTI010014029.1:0-14904 GCA_018397915.1 Birgus latro
AGCGGCAGGTAAGAGGAGTAAAGGAGAGAGATGAAGCAGAGGAAGGAAGAGGAATAGAATGTAGTGAAGAGAGAGAGTAGAAAGAAGAGTGAGAAGGAGGGAGAGGAGGGAGGGAAGATTAGGGTGGAGGAGTTGGAGGAAGAGGGAGGGATGCAAGAAGAGGAAGGGAGGGAGAGGAGTGTGTAGGAGGGAGAGGGAAGAAGGAGGGAAGTGGGATGAAGGGAGAGGAAGGGAAATATGGGAGCAGGATGAAGGGAAAGGAGAGAGAGGGACTGAAGGAAAGGAGAGGGATGGAGGGAGAAGGAGGGAAGGAGAGGGACGGAGGGAGGGAGGGAAGCAGGATGACAATGGCGGTGGAGAGACAGTGGGTGGTGGTTGATATATGGGAAGGAGTGGTGGTAGTGTTGGTTGTTGAGACGGGATGATAATAGTTGTGGTGATAACGGTAATGTTTATTGCGCGGGCGATGGTGGTTGTGGTTGTAGTGATAGTGGTGATGGTAATAATTAACAGGACGGTGATGGAAATGAATGTTCAAGTGATGATATGTGTGTAAGAGGCAATAGAACTGGTAATATTAAATGCGATGGTGGTTCTTGTTGCTGGTACTGGTGACTATAACGATGCTGGTGGGTCTCTTAGCATGCTTCTTGCCGCAGTGCTGAAGAAAAAAGCCATGTTTTGTTATCAGTGCCTGGTGATTTTTGAAGCTCAGTCTCTTGGTGAATTTTGGTAATAATGAGATTCTACTGTTCTTTCACGGTAACTTGGACCAGCTTTTCTTACTTTCGCAGCTTATTTCACAAAGCTCAGTGGCAGAAAAGGACTCTTGGTGCCTATTGGTAATAATGAAAATTCTGTAGTTCTTTCATACTAACTTGGACCAGCTTTTCGTTCTTTTGCAGCTTATTTTACGTAGCTCAGTGCAGAAAAGGACAGTGCTATGGCTCTACATCCTTTCCATTTCGCTTCTTCGTAACTAATATCATCTAGTGTTAACATACTGATATAATCCAGCAACGAAGATGGAGAGCTTGTACGTAACAGAGTTTAGTTATAATAATGTTGGATTTGTCTGTCAGTGTCTGACTATAATATAAATAAATGCTTTCTTTTTGGTTTATTGGGTGGTAGTTGTAATGCGGTTATGGATGGTGGTGGAAGCAGCAAACACGTCAGCTGTTGCGGCAGTGATTATTTTCCGGGTAACAATTTTGGTCATGGCTGGGGAGAGAATGAGTGATATACAGGTGTAGGAAAAATTATGTGTGTGTTCTTAGCTGGTGTGCGTTAGGAAGTGCTTGTGGAATGAGCTATAGCAATGAAATCTGAGGAACATGAGATGTGGTATAAATTGAAAAAATTATTGCGTTTTACTCCGTCTCTACGACGACTTATGACTTTTATTCTTACTATCTCTCCATTTGTTCACTATTTTAAAACTTAGGATGACCCTCTTATAGTCCAAGAGTATGTTATTTTTATATTCAACACCTGCAGTTCGAAAAACGTCCCCCAAAGAGAATAAAATAGTCCTGGAGAAGTTATCTTGATTGTGGAGTTAATCCTTTCACTATGTGAGATTGCTGCGTGAACTGAACGAGTTCGTCTGGCGGTAGAAGTAATAATAAAAAGACAACCATAGTGAAGGGGCTGAGATTTACATAACTGTGGTGATAGTATTTTACACTTATCATCATTATTATCATCATGATCATCATGACCTCTTTTGCCCTCATCATTACCACCACCACCACTCCACCACCACTACCATCCTGACCTCTTTTCCCACCTTAGAATGAGGTGAGGAGAAATTACTTGCACAAGTATGAGAGCAAGATAAATTTTACAGCATACTGACAGTAACTTGTCAATTGCTTTAATAGTGTTGTAGTTGCAGTAGAGGGGTAGCAGTGCTCTCAGTGTCAGTAATACACTGTAGTATAAATGGAAAACCAATGAAGCACAACTGTCACTTGATGGTCAGATGGCGAGGCTACAATGATAACGTTACTCAGCACAACACAACACCACGTGGCACAACACAACATACGCAACACAACATAACACGACAGAACCTAACACAGCACAATACAACACAGCACAGCACAGCAAAACAAAGCACAGTACAACACTGTCACGTGGTGAAATACAACACACCACAACACAACCCACGGCACCACCACAATAACTTACAATCAAGCAGAAGAAGCAGGTGCCCGAGGTCCCTCCTCACTCTCCCTCCATCCCTCCCTCCTCTCGCTACTTTGTCTCTCCCTGTTTATCTCCTCCTTTCGTCCCTCATTCTTTCCCACATCTCTTTACCTTAAATTTCCTCCCACGTTTTATATTCCCTTCCTTCTGAGTTTTGTCAGTTTTCATGCCTCATTCTCTCACCTTCCCTCCCTCTCTCCTCTGTTTAGTCCATCTCTCTCTCTCTCTCTCCTTCCTATTTCCTTTTCCATCCATCAGTGCTTCCTAATTCTCTTATCTTCCCCTCCTCTTCCTTCGTTTCCTTTCATTTTAACCTTTCCTTCCCCTTGCATCTTTTGCTTTATTCATTCTCGCGATTACTTTCTTAATGCTCTCGTCCTCTTTCCCTTCTCTTTATGTCACTTCCCCCCCCTTCTCTCTCTCTCTCTCATCGTATTCCTTTTACGCATTCTTCTTTCTTCGCATGTTCTCCTTACCATCCTATCTCATCTTCTTGTTATTTCTATCTTATTCCTTCCCTCTCTTCGTTCTCTTGTCTTCCCTTCACTCTCATTTGTAGCTTCTTCTTCCCCTGTCACTGCCACTTTCCTTACATTTTCCCTCTTTGTCCTCCTTCCGTTTCTCATTTTTATATTATTATTCATTTCTCCCTGTCTCTTCTTTCTTATTCGTCTCTCTCTCACTCGTCTTCTTCATCATCGCTCCTCACCTCTTCTTGTTTCCTTCAGTTCTTTTCTACTTCTTGTCTGTCCTGCTTCTCCTCCTTCCTTCTTCATTCACTACCTGGCTCTCTCCATCTCATACATTCTGCCTCGTACTCACCGTGCCTACTCCCTTTCTCTCTCTCTCCCCTTCCTTCTGTCTCTTTGTTTCTCTATCCCGTCTTCACACCCATTCTGCTTCCTCCCATTCTCCTTGTTCCTTCTCTCGTTCACTCCTATCTCTCTTACTCCCCCTCCCTCCCTTCTTGCCCATTCTACTTCCACTCTTCCTGCTCCCTCTCCCTCCCTCTCCTCCTCCCTCCCTCCCTCTCTCCCGGACCGCCAAGCCACAGAAGGAGTGGGAAGGAGACAGGGCGATAAGAAATGAAATAGTGATAACGATAAGGAACCCCTGCTGGCCGCTGCAGGGTGGGAGGTGACGGAGAGGGAGGAGGGGAGAACAGAGGAGGAGAGAAGAGGGAGGGAGGGAGGGAAGGAGTGAAGTGGGAGGGAAGCAGGGAGGGGAGTGGGAAGGATGGAAGAGAGGGGGAGGGGAAGGGGAGAAGAAAAGAGATGGTGGAGAGGCATGGAGGGAGGTGAGAGGGAAGAGGGGAGAGGAGAATGAGGATTGGTAAGAGGAGGGGGAGTGGATCAGGCATAAGGGAGTGAAATATAGAAGGGAGGTGGGGGATGAGGAGAGAGAAGGAGGGTGGATAAGTGGAGTATCAGGTAGGCAAGGGGAAGGTTGAGGAGTATGAGAAAGGGGGGTGGAGTGGAAGATTGAGAGGAGGGAGAGAAGTGGAGAGGGAGGAGTACGAGAGAGAGGGTAAGAAAGTGAAGGGGAAAGGCGTAAGGGAAGGAAAGAGGAAGCATTAGCATCGAAAGGAGGGAGAAGGAAGGCAAGTGGGGAGTAATAGAAGGAGGAAGCATAAGATAAATGAAGGAGGTGGGTGAAAGGGAAGGAATGAAGGGGAGGGAGGGAAGGAGGAAGGGAAGGAGAATAAAGAGAGGAAGGGAAGGAGGAGGAAAAGAAGGAGGTGAGGAGCGAGGGGGAGGAAAGGAATAATAAGTGTGGAAAGGAAAGAACGTAGGAAGGGGAGGGGGGAGGCTGAAACAAGGGGAATAACCACCACCGGGATTTTTTTTCTAATATATCAGGGGTCACTGCTTCAGGAGGTAACTTGTGTACTTGTCCCTCATGGTAAAGTCCTTGTCTCAGTGGAGTGAACGGAGCTGCGGCCTGATTGACTGCTATCTAACTTAAAAGCGCCAGGCAAGGCTGCCACACCACCTCTGAACATCCACACTGCGCAGTTTCCGCATTAACTAAACGTACCCGTAAATAATGTCATGCCCTAGTTATTTGTTTATTTGATTACTCATTTCACCTTATTACTTTGTCTTTCAGGTAATTCAGACAGGTATCTTATAGATAGAGTATTAAAGAATATAACTGTTCCCTTACAGTATTTCCTAAGAAATTTTCATGTCAGTTTTTCCATGCTGCATGGTGGTCCTTCTCGCTTTTTACTGCCAATTTTAACTGGAGGGTTTGAAGGCGGGGGGAGCCTTCTTGCTTTACTGTCCTTATCCTTCAGCATGTAGAGTTTGGTCTTGTAGTCATAGTCTACTCTGTAACAAGCAGCCCCGAAAGGACCATAAGGTCTGTTGGTGCTTGCTTTCCTTTGTATTCCTTTGTAATGGATAAACGGGAAGAGAGAAAGGGGAATGAGGTGTGGGGAAATAAGTGTTATGAGTGAGGGACGGAGGGAGGATGAGATCTGGAAAGCTAAAAGGGGAGACAGAAAGGATAAGAAGTGAAAGAGGATGATGGGAAGGAACTAGGAATGGAGGAGGGGATGGAGGATGGATGAGGAATATGGGGGAGGAAAAGAGGAAGGAGGAATAATGAGTGAGAAGAAGGAATGAAGGAAGAGAGGGAGAACTGGAGGGAGGGGAGATGGGGTAGGGTCGGAAGGATGGATGGGATAGGTTAGGATGGGAAGATGAGGGAGGGTAGGAGAATGCATGAAATAGTGTATGATGAAAAGAAGGAAGGAAAATGAAATTGAGGGAAAATGAGGAGTAAAAGAAGATCACGAGACGATGAGACGTGAAAATGGAGGGAAGAAGGGAGGATGGTAATGTGTCAGAGGGAATGAGGATGATAAGAGGGAGGAAATGAGGGAGGAAAGGGAGGAGGAGGGGTGGGGCGCAGTGAAGGGAGGAGGAATGGGCGAAGAAGAAAAGGACAGAGGGAGGAAGAGAGGTAAATGAAGGAAAGGGGTTAGGAGTAAGGTAGTGAGAAGGGAACTGGGGGAGGGAATGGGAGAAAGAGGAAAGGAAAGTGGACAAATAGTGAGGGGGGAGAGAGAGTGAGAGTATTTGGAAGGAATTAACGAGGACAGGAAAACCGAAGGAATGACGGCTGAGGAGTGATGAGAAAGGGAAGGAGGGACCGAAGAGTATGGGGAGCAGGGAGGTGGGAGGAGAGGGAGAAATGAGGGGCAAGGAAGGAGAGAAGATGGAGGTAAGGATATAAATGTGATAGAAGGGCAGGATGTGAATGTGATATTAGCGTACCGCATTACAAACAGTGGGTATTAGTACCGAAGCGAGGTAAGGTATATGGGTTGCCAGGGAAAACCCGTCTGTTGGTGTGCCGTAGATGGAACACTGGACCTCGTGAATGGGCGTCCTAACCCATGTTCAGAGTCAGATGAATACAGTGATACATTATTATTTTTCATTCCTCCCATCCCAGTCATTTTACTCAGTTTACAAGAGAGTCCTGGTTGAGAAGGTACTAATGAATTCTGTACTTAAGCCGTCCAGTAAAAAAAGAAAAAAAGAAAAAAAGTAAAGGCGTCTGAGTGACATGAACATATATTACAGTTGCTGGGTCAAACGGACTCAAAAGGAACGGCGAGAGAGGAAGGAGAGAAAGGAAAGGAAAAGAGGAAAAATAAGGGATGGGGATGGTAGGGAGGAAGGGCAGGAGGGAAGGCACTAGGTAGGAGTGAAGAAAGGTGAGGGGACTGAAGGAGAAAAGAGGAAGAAAGGAATTAAGAAGGGAGGAGTACAAAGGAACGTAGACGGCAACAGACCTATTCGTCCTCTCGAGGCTGTGTGTTACATGATAAGTTATAACTAACGTAACTATTCTATCTGTCAAAGACAAGAATAGGAAAGCAGACAGGGACAGGAAACTAGGAAGACTTTCCCCACCCACCAAACTCTCTAGCCGCAACCAGCAGGAAATATTGGGAAGGAACACCATGCAGTATGGCAAAGCTCTCATGGGAATTTCATAGGAAAGGATAAAAGGAAATCATAGTCTGTGCGCAAGACATCTTAATTCATAAACGTATTATTCAGAAATGAACATGTTTAGCTGGGGATTAGTTGACAAATACATAGTGGGGGCAGTTTTTAAATGCTGGTACAGTATCATGGGTTAATCTCGTCATACATGTTCAACATATTGTTGAAAAGTCTAGTGGTTTCGTAAGGCGAGAGCGCTTATTCTGAGAACCATGTTGTGAATCTATGATGAGATTATTTGCTTCTAAGTGTTGCACAAACTTGTCTCTGATAATAGTTTCTTGCACCTTACAAACCACTGATGCTGGACTAAGTGGGTGGTACTGTAGTTTTCTGGTTGTGTTTTGTTGCCATTTTTAAATTCTGGGATTGCTTTTGCAAGCTTCTACTTGTGTAGTATGCAAACTTCCACATGTGTGGTACCTTACTGTTGTTTAGTGAGAAGTTAAAACGTTCATTTACAACCGTTGATACTTCATTCTTCAGTTCCTTTAATAGGCATGGAGATATTTTGTCTGAGCCTTGTGTTTTATTCACCTTAAGTTTATCGAATGCTAGTCATACAACTCTTTCACAAACTGTGATATCGGTGAATATTTCCTTCTTCTGTAGGAACTGGGGGAACTGCAAGAAACCTATTTGCATTTTCTACTGTAAATACTGACACAAAGAAAGTATTAAGAATTCTTACCATCTTAGTTTCATCATTAGTATGCTCTCTGGTATGTGCGATTATAGGGCCTCATTGCTGGAGTTATTACCTTTTTGCTTCTGATGTAGCTGAAAAATTCTATGGGGTTTGATTTTTTTTTTTTTTTACTGTATACCAGCATTATAAGCATCAAGGTTTTTCTTGCTTTCCTTATTTAATTTTTTGGCTTTCCACTGAAGAGCGTCATATTAGTTTTTTATCAATTTCATTCACTGGGGCATTAAAGTGTTTGTGTACAATTTTACAATTTTTTTTTTTCCAAGAGACAGTGTTTAATATTGGAGTTCTGCTAGCTATTTGGGTTTAGAATTGTTGGCAGGCCTTCTATTGCACACTGGAATAAGGAACTCGACTGCACTGTTGAGTTTCTAATAAAAATTGTCATACATCATGCATCATTGATATCTAACATTCTGACAATCGGATGCCAATCACTGGCACCAACAATTGCTTTAAATTTATTAAAATTAGCTCCATAATAGTTGGGCATCTCCTCATAACGTGACATTGTCTTCAAGTAAAAGAAGGTTAAATGTAACTGTGCAATGATTGCTCATACTAAATTCTTCTCCTAATATATCTATCCATTGCCAGACGCCTTAATCCCGTAAGGGGTGCCCACAAACAAATCGCCTCCATGTCGCCCTGTCCCCCGCCATTCCACTGCCCTGCTACCAGCTTACACACCCCCTCTCTCATATACCTCTCCACTCCATCCCTCCATCTCATCCTTGGCCTCCCCTTCCCTCTCCCCCCTCCACCTCACTCACATACACTCTCCTCATCAGTTTCTCACACTCCATCCTCTCCACATGGCCAGACCACCTCAGTGTGTTTCTCCTAACGCCTCCTATCACATCCACATCCACACCACAACGCTCCTGCACTTCCTTATTTGTCAGTCTGTCTCTCCATGTAACTTCACATGCTCCTCTCAAATAACTCATTTCCACTGCTCTCACTCTTGACTTCTGTCCCTCCAACAAGGTCCAAGCTTCACTTCCATACGTTAGAGTTGGTATCACAGTACTGTCATGTAGTAACTTTTTTCACTTCCATGTTCACTATCCTGTTTCTTATCACAGGTTTCAAGGAACCAACAACTTTTCTTCCTTGATGTACCCTTTCAAGCACTTCACCCTCTAAACTTCCATCCTTACTCATCACACTACCCAAGTACTTAAATGCACTCACATTTTCCATTTCCTCCTCATCCAGCCTCATTGTGCATTCACTGACTTCACTTTTCTCGAAGATCATATTTTTACTCTTCCCTACATTCACCTTTACATTCCGTTTCTTACACACTCTCCCAAACTCATCCACCAAGCCTTGCAGCTCCCTTTCGTTTTCACTTACCAACACAGTATCATCTGCAAACAACAGTACAGGGAGTTTCCAAACACTGCTCTCTCTCATTAGGGCTGCTCCAACATCCTCTGCCCTACCTTGTATCTCAATTACAACTCCATCCGAATACATATTAAACAACCATGGAGACATGACACATCCTTGTTTCCATCTAACCTTCAAACAGAAAAATTCACTCAGTTCACTATCCACACGCACTGCAGCCTTAGCCCCCGCATATATACTCTTCACGGCATTCAGCAACTTCCCATCTGCTCCATATATTCTTAATACTTTCCACAATCCTTGTCTATCCACCCTGTCATATGCTTTCTCCTAATCCATGAAGGCCGCATACAACTTCTTTCCCTTCTCTAGAAACTTTTCCACTAAAGATCTAAGAATGAATATCTGATCTACACAACCTCTTCCCTTCCTAAAACCTTCCTGTTCATCTCCAGCTAATTCCTCTGTTATTTCCCTAACTCTGTCAATACTGTAAGTATCCAACCATATACTTTTCCTACTACACTGAGAAAGCAAATGCCCCTGTGATTACACCACACTTCTTTTTCTCATTTTCCTTTCTACAGAGAAAAATAATTATACCTGACTTCCAATCCTCCGGGACTCCACTTTCCTCCCAGGCCAATCTGCACACCTTCCACATCCATTCTATTACTGTCTCTCCCCTCCATGTTTCAGCATTTCACCACACACTCCATCAATTCCTGAGGCTTTCCTGATTTTGACTTTCTTCATTGCTTCCACAACTTCCATCCTACTGATTTCTTCCTCTCTTCTCACATCCCTCTGTCTCCCAGCCATTCCCCAGCCACTTATACTCGCATTAATTTCATTCTCTATATTCAACAATTACTTAAATCACGTTTCTCCCTTCTCCACAAGTAATCTACCAGTTTTATCTATCACTCCCCGACTAACTTCTTTGACATCTTGTCTAACTCTCTTTACCTCTTTCCAGATCATTTTCTTACATTCCCTCCACTTTACACTCAAATTCCTTCCAAATTCCTCATCCACTCACTTCTTACTCTCTCTTACTAATCTTTTCACCTCTCACTTCCTCCCTACATATAACTCTCTCTTCTGTCTCTTAACTTCTTCCATGCCCTTGTTTCTCATCCACTCACTATATGCTTTCTTCTTTTGTGCCACAGCCTGTCTCACCTCCTGATATATCAGTTCTCATAAAATTTCTGATGTGAATAAAACAGGATCTAAGATGTTAGCTCCACTTATTGGATAATTTACTAACTGATGCAGTGAACTTTCCTGTAAGTTTGTATACGAGTATAAGTCTAACCCCATGTGCATGGATAGGGCTTCGTTCCAGTTTGGAATTGGTAAACGAAAATTGCCAAATATTACAGCGTTTTGCGTATAAGAGATTTCGGAAATTTGATTGTAGATTTCACTGTCGATGTTAAATGACTGTCTGGTGGGGTGGTCCTTAATTTCCAGCTTGAAAAATTGGCTTCTGCTGCTGTGGGACTTCATTCCCAATGATTAAAAAATGGTGTATGCAAATGTTCATGCTTATTAGTTAATTTTAACTGGTGCTGCATCATGTTAAAAGTTATACTGTTATGGCATAATGTTAATATGCCATTGGGTTACCTAGTTCCTCCCTTCACTGGGGAGCGGTATCATGGGAACCCAACTCCCACTCATTGTTGTCTAGTTTTTTGGTTGGCAATTGCCAACAGTTGTGGCCTTCTTTGCATCTGAATACATTTGCCTGTGTTGTTCAACAACCTGGAGAAGAAACTGCCGTTGATCTTTGTTCTTGGTCAACACTGGATTAAGTTCTTGAATCAGTGCTATGCCTCTTTCACTTGTTACCTGTAACCCCTGGACGATGCACTCAGCTTCCTTGTAATCCTCATGAGTTTCCCATGTGAATGGATTGAATTCTAGGAATGAATGAGGAAGGCCAAGCAGTGTGTACATCTTCTTGGTTTTACTGGTCTCAAAACTTGATTGTTTTCTGATTAATTGCTGTGATCTCAAGTTCAACTGTTGCTCTCTTTAGTTGATCTTTGTTTCCTTCTTCGTTAAGAACCATCACGTTTTTCGCTTCTCTTTAGGGTCATCAGTTGGATCAAAAAAGGCCAGTCCAACTAATTGCTCTGATAAATACCATTAGTTATGACCAAATTCTTTCAAGCAGACTTGTGAGATGTCCTTATCAGGATAAAGTGACAGTTCCTGGAGAAGCCTCAGATCGTTTGCAGGAGTTAGAGCTGCTTTTGCTGCCATTAACCATGATTTCAGGTAGTGCTTCATGATGAGCACAACAAACCGCTTCAATCCTTGGCCTTGCTTTAGTATGAAGCTTGTCTGATGATGAAAAAGATAGAATTTGATGCTGTTTATAACTTTAGCCATCCATCTGGCATGGCGGCAAGCACCAGGGTGCTGAAACCATATTCCATGGGGCAGTACACCACCCAAGACAACAATGGACAGTTCTAGCAGTTCTCCATAATCATCTCGAGGTTGGCTTTCTTGCCACTGTTTCGTACAAAACGCTATAAGATCATCACATTGCTCACTATCAGTCACCGGCATTTCCTCATTGTCATTCAAGATCTGAAAGCATGTTGTGTCAATAGTATTCCACTTGACTTTGAACTGCTTGAATATGAGAATGTCGGGACCAGAGGACAGTCCAAAGCAAATGGTGAAGGTCTTTTAAACAAGGATCCCTAAAATGTGATGCTGACAAGCCATGTGGTAGAGATCTTTGTGCAACTGTTGTTGAATAAGGGTGCACCCCCCTACCCACAGTCCGGTATTGTTGGCAGCTGTGTCAAATATCATTCCTACCACACATTCAGTTATACCAGTCATTCAGGGCTTCAATGATGACACTGGACACCGCCTTTCCTGTCCCTGATTCCATACTGGGTACATTCAAAAGCTTTGAAACTCCATCGCCTGAGACAACAATTGGAAGGCATTCAGTGATATTTGTTCCTGTTACATTGTGGGAATTAGTTTTCCATTCCTGTGCACTACAAGTGAACAGTTGAATGGAATGATTTCTTCAACCATTATGCAAATTCCCTCCGACTCTTGATTCGATCTGGGCGGATACTTTGCCTCTTGATTGTATACATTGTTGGATCTTGTCCACAGGCAGAAATGGTCGCAGAAAGCAGATGGACTGCATCACGGTCTGAAGTCTTGGTCTGATCTAAAGCAGCTGCAACTGGAGAAGTGACAACTGTTCTTCGTGCTCGTTGGCACTTCAGAGGAGGAACTACAGCCAAAAAGGGAGGACCTTCTATATTTGTATAATTGTCACCTTTTCGTCTTCATCACTAGCTGGGCTTTCCTCCAGCTCCAGTGTTTCCTTTCTTATTGCTTGATGACATTCCTCACACTCTTTCCTCTCCTGTTCAGTCTGTTGTCTCTCTGTCTTCGTTCATTCCAGTGGAGTTTGACATCAGTACCCAGCATAGAACCTCGCCTCCCTTTCTCCCTCAGAGCCATAAGAAACTCCTTATCATCATGATTTTTTATGAGGTCGAAGGCATTCCTGTGTGCATTGTCAAAGAGATCTTTCATCTGTTTGTGGGAGTTCTTTCTCTACTCCTCTCTTTCTTTATTCCGACTATCACTCTTCTCCAACTTGCTCCATTCTTTAAAGGGAGATTCGATTTTGGGGATACGATTCCATGGCTCAGGTGCAGGAATGTGAGCTCTCTCCCAGAATCCCCCTAGTTCCTCAGACAGAACACATGCTGAATCCCTGTGTTCGTGTCTCTGTTCGCATCCGGTAGAAAAGTTGTGCTAGCACTTCTCCACAAGAAGGTAACTTACTTCCAAGTAGTCTTTCACTTGGTTGCCCAACAGGCCAAATCTTGGTTTTGCTCCTGCTTTTCATCACTGGTGTTGACAATTTCACTTCAGTCATGGTAAATAAGTGTTTATTAATAACTCAAAAGGCCAATCCCTGAGAAAAGAAACAAATATGGGTATTACTTGAATGTTGCTTTCAATGAAGGAAAGCAAATATTTTTCCAGTAACAAAAAAGACTATTATCACAACAATAATTTGCTAATTAGGCTCAAACTTGGGGTAAGATGCGGCACCAGTAAATATAATCCAATTCGGCTGAAATTTGGTGTCTCAAGAGTTTACACCTAAACTCACAATATAAACTGACAGCAAACAAAACGTTCCACAGCTAATTTTCTCCCTAAGTAATAAGGAGCACCCTACTGTCCGGGAAGATGATAAATTAAACCAAGTTTACTTTTATGACGAGATTCATTGCCAAGCTGAAGGAAAATATTGTCGATGTTTTCAGTATATGGCTTGGTACTTATGACTGGATGGAATCTTGATTTAAAATGTAACAACAAACCACCCCGTGCTCTCTCCTTGCTTTCTCTTCTGAAAATCTGGTAACCGGGTAAATTAAACTCTGCTAGAAAATTTCAATGTTCAGTGTTAAGCCATTATTCTGTTTTACCAGTTTCATTATACTCTTCGGAAAAGAAGTGAGCCTCTAAATCTGAACATTTATTAAGCAGACTGCATTCATTTACAAGAAAGCTTTAATGTATTTTCCTTTACGTTGTTGGGAGGTTGTTACCTATAGTGTTATCAGACTTTATGATATTTTCATTGGTTGGTGTGTTCATCTTCCGTGATGGCTATTTCTCTCTCTCTCAAAAAAGAAAAAAAAAGTATTGCGTCTCTAAGCAAATGACCGAGAGGAGCGGCGTTCAAGAATATTTGCTGCTCGTAAGAGTGGTTCCATTTGTCATTTACCTTCACGCCTTCTTGCCTGCAAAGTGATTTACCTCTGTTTTTAATACTGAATGCTTAACTGAAAAAGACATTCCCTGCATCGATCATTGGGAGTATACCTGAAATTATAATGTTGTTAGATTTCTCCTTGTAGCGCCGGCTCATCTTCCTGTATTTCTCCATCAGCTTCTCTGATCGGGTTTGTACGACATCATTGGTACGTGCATGAATAATGACAAGGCTATGTAGGGTGAGGGGAGGAAACGAGAGTGAATGAGGAGTGGGGGAAAAGAAGGGAGGTAAGTAGAAAGAGTTGAAAAAAGTATTAGGTGGGATGGGAAAATGAAGGCAGAGAGGGGGACGTAAGGTAGATATGAGGTAAAGAGAAAGGGAATGGAGACAAGGGTAGGAGACAGAATTAAGTCTGAGAATGGAGAAACTAATAAACATATGGGAAGAAGGAGTGAAAAAAATGACAAAAGGAAGAAAGATGGAGTGGATGAAAGACAAGGGAAAGGGGGAAGGGTTTGGATGAAGAAAGGAATGAAAAAAAATAGCAAAAACACATGAAGAAATGGAGGAAGAATGTTAAAAGAAGGAAGGAGGGAAGGAGGGAAATAAAGGAGGGAACAAAAGAGAACAGGACAATGAGTGGAGTGAAAGAAGATGGAGGTTTGGATTAGTTATGAGATGGAAGAAAATTATTAGGCATTGTAAATGAAGAAGTAAGAAAGGACGAATGAGGGATATAGAAAGACAAAACTGTTAAACGTAAGGAAGATAGGGGGAAAAGAAAAAGGAAATGAGGGAACGGTTCGGTAGAGAAAGAAGAAAGTGACAGCTGTAAAAAGGGAAAGAAAGAAAGAGGGATGCTTAGTGGGACAAAAGAGGGGATAAGATCAAGTGAGATGAAGAAGAAAATAGCAAATAAAAGGAGGAAGGAAGGAAGAAAGAAAGGAAGGAACAAAGACGGATATAAAGAAGCAAATCAGGAAGTATTTGAGTAAGAGTTGAAGAGAGGAAGGTTAAATGTGATAAAGATGATGATAGGACCGTAGCCTTTAGATATCGGCAGAGCTTAGATAAATAACGGATTTAAGTTCCCATGAGCAATATTACAAAAAAAAAAAAAAACAAAGTGCTAGGGAGCTTCCTTAACACAGGAGCAAAAAGAACGAAGGAGAATGCTGGAAAGAGCGAGAATTGGATCAGAAATTAAGGATATCATTAAACATAAAGAGGAACTAAACAATGCCAACATTCCCAAGAGAATGCTGAATGGTCTCCACACAGCTACATTGCACTGCCATTTCTCTGTGCAAATTGCCATGATGATTAATGAATTTACAAGAACACAGGACTCCAGAATTTTAGCGCCTGCATGAACTGACTTTTAACCCTAGGAATCTTTTCGGAAGTCCTAATAGAAAATGTTGTCTGGGGTAAGACCCAGAGGAATAATATGCTAAGTCTGAAACGAACTGGTGAAAAATGAAAGAATGACGCCAAACTAAACATTGCATAGAAATAAAAAAGAAGAGAGAATCTGACCAAAAATAGTAGGTCTCTACCAGTAACTACCACAGTTACAACTACTTTCCCAATAGCCTCTAAACTACAACTAGCACCGCCACCACGAGAGCTACTAATACTATCACGGCCACTATCAGCAAAACCATTGCTGCCTCAATCGCTCCCAACATTTGCATTTTCTGAGGCATCTGACAAAAGCACCTTGCATTTTCGGATTCACACACACACACATACACACACACACACACACACACACACACACACACACACACACACACACA
>JAGKTI010014030.1:0-22217 GCA_018397915.1 Birgus latro
CAGCACCCCAACCCCCCCAGTACCACCGGGGGACTGCCGCCAACATAGTGCGGTTGGGAACAGGAATGGCTTACCTGTGTAACTTCCCGGCGCCCCTCTTGCGCCCAGGTGGTGATCCGGAAAGGTAGCAGTCGCCTGCACCTAGTCTCCGGCCGGAGCGCAGCTCACCAGGTAAGGGGTGGAGTTTATAACTCCACGCAACGCCACGGTGTCGGCCACAGTCGTACCAGATACGGGGCAGAACTGGCCACAGTCTGTTCCCCAGTTGCTTCCCCGCCAAAGGGTTGCGACACGGACGCATGTCGGTCGGGCAGGACTGGCCACAAGTCGTCCGCCTCCTGTCGGCGTTCCCCCCAGAGCGGCACCGCAGTACCGGCCACAAGCCGTACTGGGCACGAGGCAGGATTGGCCATTGTCCGTCCCTCAGCTGCTAGTGACCCTAGCTTGCCGGCACAGGCCATAGCCATCCCAGAGCTCACCTCCTGTGCCCCTTCGACGTCGGCCACAAGTTACATCGGGCCAGAGGTAAGGCAGGCCATTAGCCGCCAGGAAGCTATCCTCCCCTGTGCACACTCAGGCGTCGGCCATAAGTCACGCAAGGACGGGGTAGTGCAGGCCACTAGCCGCCCGGAAGCTATCCTCCTCCCGGCCACTCAGGCGTCGGCCACAAGTCACGCCAGGCCAGACAAAGAGCAGGCCACTAGCCGCAAGGAAGCTATCCTGCCCTGTGCAAACTCAGGCATCGGCCACGAGTCATGCCAGGCCGGGGTAGCGCAGGCCACTAGCTGCCCGGAAGCTATCCTTCCCTGTGCCCCTCAGACGTCGGCCACAAGTCACGTCGGGCCAGGAGTAAAGCCGGCCACAGTCCGCTTCGCCCCTACAGGAGGACCAGCAGCCGGAGAGGACCCTACACCCGAGGTGTGGCACGGTCTTACCCAAGACCTTGGTTCCCTACGACTCCACCAGGGTGAACAGCTGCTGGACCAGAGCCCCAGCAGACCTCGCAGCCGACGACGGGCCATATCCACTACTCCCCCGGCCCGAGGTTCCCGTGAGGCGACCCTGTCGGTGACGCCGCCCTCTAGCAGTTGCCGCTGCCCAGCCGCCCCGGGTTCCAGTACCCTGGGTCCCCTGTTGCCCCAGGAGTTGCCTCAAACACCAGGGCGCGACCTACAGGTGGGCGAGGTCTCCCGAAGTCGCTCCCAGGCCCGACGTCAGGCCCGTCTCCTGGCCCTCTTCGGGCCGAGCCCCTAGCCCCACGGCCACGTGTGGGGCCCTGCCCAGGAACACACCACTCCGCCCCTTTTTTTCCGGATGGAGGAATCAACCTGGACCCACCAGTGGTAACCAAGTGAGTGGACTATATGTATATGTGTGTGTACTCTTAGACTCAGATATAGTGTGCCTCGACGGATATCTCACGAGTGATCCCCTACAGTGTATTCTCAAATTTAAGTGACCAGGAACCCAGAATATAAGATTGGACGTGCCCGATAGACAGAATGTGGCCTGACCTATAATATCTCAGAGGTAGAGTCCCACCGTCTTGGACAGGCTTTGTGATCATCAGGAAATACCCATTGTGTCGCTGTGCCCTTCCTATGTGTTTACGCTCTCCCTCCCCTGTGTTCAGTTAAGTATTCACCCAGCCCTGTGTCCCGACACGTTTAGTCAGGACATACTAAAATATTGCAGTTCCCCTTGCTAGTAATCTCTACGGGCAACCCTACCTGAGATAGACTTCCGGCCACCAGGTACCTGAAATACAGGTGTAACGTAATTTATATATATATATATAGTGCCGTCCACTGGTATACGGGTTTTAGAGATTGTGGTAAAATCATTTCTGTGTCCTGAAATGTAAATATGTTGCATGTGCCATGAGTGTCGGGTTAATAGTACCATACCTCAACCAGAAGTTATAGTGACAGACAGCATTTGTATACAGCATTAATTTACCCCCGGCCAACTCATTGTAATGTTGTGATGTATTGTTGTTCTCTGTGAAATGTCTGGAATACACGTGTAATATTTACTGCCTTGTTTTTGTGTCCAGTCCTACTCTTTGGAGTTACCTCCCGGTCTAGAATAGGGACCCGCTTTAGCCTGCGTATTTGAGGGCGAGAAACCGACCCACAAATACGTAGCACAACAATTTTATATTTGGCTTAATGATATATTGGAGAGGGGAAAAAAAAAAAACTATATATACCTACTCTAAAAACCCTAAAGCTAATATCCTAACAGACAAATCGCTAACCTATGCTAAAGCCTAAAGATACAAATAACTAAATCTACACTAATGGTAAAAATACCTCGACCAAGAGAATAACATCGACTGCAGATATGCAGTGCCTTTCTACATTACATACCTGCACTCATCACCGGATGACTGTCAGTCAAGGTACAACCTAATATAAGGGACATCAATATATGAAAGAGAACCAGACGAGTCAGGAACATTTTCATACACGTCAGCTGTCTGCCCTAATTAGTACAACTTAACCAAGATGGTATAATGTATTTACATAATATGTACAGAAAGTGAAGGACCTCACCCATCAGACCCTGTGATTCATGACCCACCCATCTTTAAATGCCGGAGGAAGGAATGTTACCAATCCTGCTAGACCGACCTGTTCTCAATGCGCTAGAATGCTGAATAGCAAAAATCTGTAGCATATCGTAAAAACGTGATATAAACTACGGAATACAGATAAATATGAAGAAATTTCAAGAATATAGGAAGATATCTTGCACCTAAACGTTAATATAATTGCTAAATGGAAGCAGAGCAAAAAGCAGTAGATTGACGCTAAATGCAGTACTCTCAAGAAAATAGCTATGAAAGGACCTGCAATCACAGAAAAAGATTGCTAGAGCTTCATAGTAATATAGAAAAAGCTACATTTCTTGCATTTAGGCGCTAAAATTGACCCTAAATACAATATCACATCGAGTAGAAAAATGGTTATCTTTGGTAATACGAATCCCGGGCACCAAAACTCAAAATGGTCTTAATTAATTCTGCATAAAAGGATTCTTGATCATTGTTATTTCTGTTAGACCAAGTAACCAAGAAATAATCTTATCATGTAGAATAAACTGTCTGCGTACTCTGTAAAGCATTATTTAGAGTTTTTACGGTGACTGTTGTACTTTTATTCATCCCTGTGTCCCTGATCAGGCTTGGGCTATCATTGGAACGGAAAGGTCGAGGTGGGCGACTTCTTATTGCATATGAGTGGTCTTTATTTGTTTCTTGTTTTTCCATCATTTCATATTTTACTTGAAATAGAGATGATATGCCGTGTGATTAAAGACTCGAGATCAGTTGAAACATACAAAGTGAAGTATTTAAAGAGTAATTTTACGTGAACACAGGTTAAATTCGCTGGTAATGGCATCGAAAATGGTAGCGTCATTTGGTCGCCCGTGCAGTCTGACGTATTATATTTTACTAGTATTATTATTTTTTTTTTTTTCATTCGTGCTTCCCCCAGACACCATTGTCCACCCTTGTGAGTGATAGCAGGTTTTGAGGAAATTAAGGGCTGTTGTTTATTATGTATGGCTTTTAGAGAATTTAGAATTGACTGAAGGTAGCATGAAAAATATGTCTTTGGATTGAGGTGTTAGAGGTAAGGTAGACCAATAAATCTATATACAGTTCTGCACATAAATTATTAGAAAACCATAACACTGGATTACAGACATGAATGTATATGGTTAAGTGTTTTTGGATAATTTGACCATCAGATCGTTTGCAAGTCACTAGTTTCATAGTTTTTGACCTGCTAGCCCCATTAATTAGGGTTTGTGGGGGACGGTTTTCAAAGTAAAAATCGATCAAAACGTTATAATCATGGGGAAAAAACATATTTGATCTGAAGTAAAATCAGATATTGCACAGTTTTAAAAATATAAAACCATAGATGTCTAACTTGATGCAAATAAACAAATGATTTACAAGTCATTTGTATTCCTAACTTTTTTGTTTACCTTTCAGGAGGATGGGACAATCTTATTATGCAGTTTTCCTCACTTAAAAAAATATACGGTATATTTTTAAAAGTTCTCAGGGTACTGTGGTAGTGATATTAATTTTGTTTTTAATCATTTTTTTTTCTTGTTTCTCTTCAAGGAGACTTGGGACTGTCTTGTTTTGTAGTTTTCTCCAGTTTATTCTCTACAGTTTTAAAGTCCTTATCTTTTTTTTTTTTTTTGTTTGTTTGTTTGTTTGTTATTGAAGGCTCCAACATGCATGGAGGCATTGAACTTGGTCACTTAATGGCAGCTCTCTGTGTTGCTCGATCTCTGGCAGCTTCCCTATTCAGCCCCTTATCCTGAGGTCACACTTAATGAGCACATCCCAGGTCTTTTTTTTGGTCTGCTTCTCACAACCCTACCTCTAACATTAACCCGCCCCGTACCGACTAATTTATTACAAAACCCACCCCAAATCCTGACAAATTTTAAATTTGTCTTCATGTGGCTCAAACATCCGCTTGTGGTGAGAGACATCGAAAATTCAGTGAGAACGTGCTCCCCTGAACAGGTGAGAGGCCTCTTACCTGGCTACTGCTTTCTGTGATGCCGCGCTCCATAAAAGACACTCCCTATGCGAGGGAAACTTAACGAAAACCATTCAGAATTGATAATTATTTATTAATTTGGTACGAATTTATATGTAGTACAAGAGTATATTGGTTTTCACACAATAATATAGGTGATATAAGCATTGTTCCCTTACCAAACACATCAACATACAGCACCTATCTTGGCGACAGTACCTCCTCATTACGTCTGTTCATTACTAACTCTGGTGCCACGCAATCTTTGTCTTTCACATTGGGAATCACTTTCACTTTGAATTTCGTCGTCGGAGAGACCGTAGTGCTACGTGTCTTTACTGGCCAGGTCACTGCTAACAGGTGAGTTGCAAGAAAATGGCCCCCCCCCCCCTAGGGGGGAGGTTACACAGGGTCAGGCAGTGTTGCTGCCTGGCTGGGGGTAGAGGAAGGTCTCCCACATATGCCTACCAAAAGTCTCCCGCAAAACTTGAAAAATGTGCAAATGACGGGCTTTTCAACTGCAGAATGTACAATGCACGTCGTTGGGTCTCAGCGTGAAACAAAGTTGGGACGTATATCATACGTTGCGGGGATGGGGCAGATTAACACTTCCCATTTTTTGCACCCATTTATCATCGCCCATCCTCTCCACATCCCCAGACCATCTCAATCTACCCATGAAGCTACCTCCATCACAACACCAATACACTCCAGTCCCATCCGCCTCTCAACTCTTCCATTGTGAACCAAGCCCCCCCAGGCCTCACACTCTGAGATGCACTGCACATCCACCTAATCATTGTCATTTCTATATGTTTGAGCCTGCAAATATACTCTTCCTTTACTGCCCAGGTCTCACTACCATACAGCATTATACTTCTAACACATGCTGCATATAAAGATCCCTTAGCACGCAGGGAGAGCCCTCTCAATGTCAGGAGAGGCAACAGCTCCTTGAATTTCTTCCAAGCACTCCTCACTGTAGCCACAGAGCTGCTCCAGCCCCACCTCCAGCACATAACATGTCTCCCAAATAAAACTGTTTTTTACTTTCAACAGAATTACCAGCAAGTTCAATCTTTTCATGCCTGACAATCTCCACCCTCTCTCGCTGACATACCACATAAAATCAGCATTATCTTGCAGTCTGCCTCTAATGCCACTACATCTCTCATGCACCTACTTATCACAAACACTGCACAAGATGGAATTACCTCCCACGCCCTTGTGGCAAATCCCACATGGCCACTCTCCCTCTTTTTTTATGTGTATTTATTTCTTTTTTTGAAGTGTGATTTCAAGTTTCGATGCTGCTTTATAATTTTTTTTAAGTAGTAAGTAGTGTTTAACTATCGGTCTTTGTTTACAGTCGTATCAGTGCCAAAGCCAGACAACTGCCGTCCTAAAACATAATTTTAGTACAGTACTGAATTATCCTCATTGTTGGTCTATTTAAACCTAACCCAAATTATTTTAACCTATCCTCATTTATTCTTCCCTACCCATATCTAACCTAATTTGTCCTAACCTAACCTAACCTTTCATAACTAACCTAATGTATCCTAACCAGAGCATGTTTAATCTGCTTTATCCAAACATGGAAAACAATATCAGTGGGAAACAAACATCACTCTGAAAGAGAGATGGGGATGTACAGTCCATGTAGTGCTGCTTGAGTGACCTCCCATTCCTCTCTTCCATCTTTCTTTCCTTTATTCTTTCCTCTTCCTTCTGCCTGTTGGTGACTCAACACTGGGTGACAAGCCAAATGGTTTCTTGTACACCAGGAAACCATTTACTACACTGGGTGGTTACCATGTAACCATATAATGGTGCCTGGTGGTTTTGTGGGTAATTAAGACGCTTCAATCAGATTGAGCTGGTGCAGGTTTATATCCAAGGGATTGTTGGGGTTTATTGCTCATGTAATGCCACTCAGGGATGAGTGAGGCTGGTCACTCTCATCTTAAATGTCAGGACCAACTTGCCTAGCTCCGGGCTCCTACGCTTCTCCTGGAGCAACACAAGATTAGATTATGATTTTTTTTTTTCCATTGTTTTCTTAGTGTTTAGGATTACATATTGCAGTGTGTGTTTTGATGTACAGCTGAAAGACTACAGAAGACTGCCAAAATCAGGAGGGGTACTGTACTGATAGGTTGGGTATGGGTATAGGTAGATGGATAAGGTGGAGGATAGTGCTTCGTAGCCATTCATTGCCCGTGTCCGGTCGTGCCTTTGGCTCTGTTATTATGGATAAACAAGGGATCACTGTATTTATTTTTGAGTATTTACTTTTTGTTACTTCACTGAATGATACAACTCTCACCTATTTATCTCTTGCCATTCAGCAGCATATCAAATTGATTACCTTTCCTCTAAATTTAAACTTGTAGGCACTTACTGATTGATTGATTCACTGTATTTATTTTAGTATTAGAACTGGGCAAATGTTTGTCCTGTATTGGATTTTTTCTTTGGACCCTATCTCACCCCATTCATAGGTGGAAAAAAGAGGCAGAGAGGTTGGAATAATGATGTTCAGCCCCCGGGCATTACAGTTTACACTGTACATTAATATACAGTAATCCCTCCAATATCCGTTGTAATAGAGCCAAAGGCATGTCCGAATATTGGTTTTGTCCGGATACTGGTCCTGAAGCTCCAGCACTGGTTTTTCATGACCCTAACCTAACCTAACCCAAATCAGAAAACTACCTTCCTACCTTCCTAGTGGACATGTATAGCACTTATTTAGGTCCCTTTCACATAAATAATGCACACATAGCATGAATTTATTGAATTTTAACCAAAAAATGATGATTTTTAATTGCTACTATAAAAATGGTTAGGTTAGGTTTGGTTAGGTTAGGTTAGGTTATGACCGGACATGAAATTCACTGCTTCAACCTTTTTCATAGCTGGTGCACTTAATAACCATGCATGAAAGAATTAAATTAAAAGCAGGAAATTATGATTAACACAATGTTAAGTTAGGTTAGGACCGGACATGAAATTCACTGCTTCAACCTTTTTTCTAGCTGTTTTCCTTAAGAACTATGCATGGAAAAATTAAATAGCAAGCAGGAAATTATGATTAACATTTAGGGTAATTTTTTAACACATGTACAGCATGATGAAACAGGTTAGGCATGAAAATCTTTATGGTAACCATAGGTTAGGTTAGGACCAGATATGAAATTAACTGCTTCAACCTTTTTTCTAGCTGTTTTACTTAAGAACCATGCATGGATAAATTAAATAGCAAGCAGGAAATTATGATTAACATTTTTGGTAATTTTTTAACACATGTACAGCATGATGAAAACAGGTTAGGCATGAAAATCTTTATGGTAACCATAGGTTAGGTTAGGTTAGGACCAGACATGAAATTAACTGCTTCAGCCTTTTTTCTAGCTGTTTTACTTAAGAACCATGCATGGAAAAATTAAATTGCAAGCAGGAAATTATGATTAACATTTAGGGTAATTTCTTAACACATGTACAGCATGATGAAAACAGGTTAGGCATGAAAATCTTTATGGTAACTATAGGTTAGGTTAGGTTAGGACCGGACATGAAATTAACTGCTTGAACCTTTTTTCTAGCTGTTTTACTTAAGAACCATGCATGGAAAAATTAAATTGCAAGCAGGAAATTATGATTAACATTTAGGGTAATTTCTTAACACATTAACAGCATCATGAAAACAGGTTAGGCATGAGAATCTTTATGGTAACGATAGGTTTTCTAGCTGTTTTAGTTAAAAACCATGCATAACAAAATTAAATCACAAGCAAGAAATTATGATTAACATTTAGGGTAATTTCTTAACACATTAACAGCATCATGAAAACAGGTTAGGCATGAAAATCTTTATGGTAACCATAGGTTAGGTTAAGTTAGGTTAGGACCGGACATGAAATTCACATCTTCCACCTTTTTTCTAGCTGTTTTATTTAAGAACCATGCATGGGAAAATTAAATTGCAAGCAGGAAATTATGATTAACATTTTTGGTAATCTTTTAACACGTTTACAGCATGATGAAAACAGGTTAGGCATGAAGTTAGGGTACTTACGAACAAGAAGCTGCCCTCTGATGTAATAACTCACTCTATCATCTCAGACTCTGACAGGAAGACCTTGCACCTAACACACCTTTCCAATTGAGAATCACCAGCACTTATCACCAACACTTTACACAAGGTTTTTTTTTTTTATAACAGGAATCACATCACTTCACTGCACTGTACATAACAGTAAATTCCATCATCACACACATGAAGAAGGTGAAGAGCAGTATCAAGCACTGTAGGAGGTAGGGTATCACCACAAAAGCAATCAATATGGCCGCCATTGTCGGAGGTGTTCATGAGTCAGTAACTGAGTGGGTAATGGCGACCGACAGACAGACGCCACGAGTGTAAACATACGTGATCGGCGCGGTCGGGAAATTCAAACTGACGCGGTCCCAAAAAATAAAAAAAAATTCAATTTTTTGGGCATTTTGGGGGTTGGACAGCCCACAATATCCGAATAGTGAGTATGTCCGAGTATTGGACGTCCGAATATTAGAGGGATTATTACTGAAATGCAGGATATAAGTAAAATACAGAATAGTGAAGCTCCCCCTCAACCTCACCTGGGCCAGACACTGACCCCAGGAGGAGATACCCAGGGAGCAGAAGTGAGCAGTGTGCGCTCCACTCAAAACGGGCACACCTGTACCTCTCCTGTGTGCCCCTCTCGCGCTCAGGTAAGCCACTGTGTAGGTAGCAGTAACAGTGCATTACACCTCCGCCGTACCAGCCATCGCCAGGTTCAGGGTGGGGCTACTCCTACAGCCCCAGACAGCATTCCGGAGACAGTCACTAGCTGCCCACCTGCTGCTTCCTTCCCTCAGCCATACCAAGTGACGGCGCCACCTTGCCACATACGGGGAGGAGACGACCACCTCGCCGCCCTCACTATAACTCCATAAAAGAAGGAAGAGTGACGGTCACCTTGCTGCATGTACTCACACCAAGTAACGGCCACCTAGCCGCACACGGGGAGGAGACGGCCAACTGCTGCCTTCGTTATAACTCCAAAAAAAGGAGGTAGAGTGACGGCCACCTTGCCGTACTTACTCACACCGGGTGACGGCCACCTAGCCGCACACCCACCTAGCCGCACACGGGGAGGAGACAGCCAACTGCCGCCCTCCCTCTGACTCCATAAAAGGAGGTACAGTGGGGCCCCTTGGATAGCGACCTTATTAGTCCACCAAAATGGCCGCTATCCTTGAAATCACTACCCGAGGGGCAAACTTCTTACGTAAAAAAATTAATACAGTCCTGGACTCCTTCAGCTATACCCCTAATTTCCTCCATTACCCATCAGTATCACATCATATTTCTTCAGTACTGTAATAAGATAAACGTATACTACATATTCAAAAAATTATCTTTTTCTTTTCCTCCATGCAGTATTGTTTCTTTGGCCTGCCACGCATGTATTGTCTGGCCTTTTCGGTCACTTTTACATTACCAGCACTTCCTGTTTTTTCCCTGGGCCACCACCACCACTTGGGCCAGCCCCCGAAGTTGAAGCCATGATATTAGAACACTCAGTAGCCAGTCAATAAATGGAAGGTCACAAAAAACTTTAACAATGGCGAGACTGTGACAAGTTGAATGAATGTGCGGTGCGTGGATAAACAAACAATCTTCTTCTTCTTGGGGTAACTGCGGGGAGGTTCACCTTCCATCCGTCAGTATCGCCTAGATACCGGCATTCCCCCAAGAGAAAAGTAAAGGTAAAGGAAAAATTTAAAACTGTAAAATTTGGTAGGGGAGAGATAGTTGGAGATTAGTTATAAGAAAAGCTTAAGATATGTACTTTCACTCCACATGGGTCAATGAACTGAATGACGATAGACTCGCACCCACTATCATTGTTACCAGCTCGCTACGTGTTAAATGCCTAGCGGATTTTCGCTAACCGTGCAGCATTAATCGCTATGAGAGTTTCATTCCTGTCGCTATCCATGGATTTGCTACCCCCAATAAACGCTATCTGAGAGGCTCCACTGTATAGTGACGGCCAGCTTGCCGGACTTTCTCACACCAAGTGACGGCCACCTAGCTGCACACGGGGAGGACACGGCTCCAAGACGCCCTTGCTCTATCTCCATAAAAGGGGGTATAGTGACGGCCACCTCTCTGCACTCACTCACACCGGGTGACGGCCACCTAGCCGCACACAGGGAGTACACGGCCAATAGCCGCCCTCGCTCTAACTCCATAAAAGGAGGGATAGTGACAGCCACCTCGCCGCGCTTACACACACTGGGTGACGGCCATCTAGCCGCACACGGGGAGGAGTCAGCCACTAGCCGCCCTTGCTCTAACTCCATAAAAGGAGGGAAGGTGACGGCCACCTTGCCACACCTAGGAGACGGCCACCCTGCCGCTTCACTAAAAGAAGGGGCACAAGAAAGTGCCCTCACACTCTCTCCCCACAGAGACGCTCTCGCCCTCGACCAGCAGCTGGAGGAGGCCTGGCAAGGACCCTTGGTATCGGGAGTCCTAGCCCTCTCCCTCAACCCCCGGCGACCCCAGCCCCTGTCGGACTCTGTCACACCAAGCTGCCGCAGCCCAGACCTGACGAAGGCCCAGCGATGAGACCGCAGCCCTGGGATCAGTCAAGATGTCCCTAGGACCCCGGGACGAGCCCTCTCCAGCCCCATGTGACGCCCCCGGAGTAATTGTAGGTAAACACGCCTCCTGGCCTTGTTCAGGCCCAGGCCCTAAGCCCGGGGCCCCCCCTCTCCTCCCCCCGTACTCCTGTGGAAGGGCCCACCCTCTCCTGCATGGCCCTCTGATAACTCCCGGACGAGACTCTACGGTTCGGCCTCCAGTCAGCCACTGGAAGTCCTGATGACCCGGGGCATCCTGACGCAGGCCGCCAACCTGCCCCAAGTCTCCTGGTTCTGTCTGTTTCTGTGTGTTATAACTATTTTCCTGTAAAGTGTGTATTCATGTTGTGTCAGAGTTGTAATTTGTTGGTAATATACTTGTAATGTTGTTGCCCTTCCTTTTTATGCCTTGTTCCCTCTGATTGCCTTAATAGAGCCCAACCCGATCTAGAAAGAGAACCCCATTCCAGGCTCCGTGTATAAGGGACGAGAAGTCACACCCAAAAACATGCAGCATAACAGTTACATTAATATAGGTATAGGAAAACAAATCTTTTTTGAAACAGGTGGTAACCAAATAATCAAACCATACGTGCTCCCTGCGTGTCAACAAGTGGGTTGGTAGACGGTTAGTGCCCCTCCCTATAAAACAAATAACTCAATGTCAAATGGCCATCCCTTATGGGATTATGGCATCTGGCAGTAGATAGATAGTATCACAAGAAACAGGCTTGTAGCAACTTGAGCTAAGGCCTGATTATAACTGATTAACCCGCCCAGTCCCGACCGGTTTTTTACCCAGCCTACCCCCAGATCCCGACCGATTTTCATTTTTTTTTTTTTTGGCTCAAACCTCCGCTTTTGGTGAGAAACATCGAAAATTCATTGAGAAATTGCCGTCCTGAGGTTAAAAATGTTGATACAGGTGTCATTTAGCCTTACGTTTTCCTTCTTTTTCAGGGTACCTGGCTAAAGAAAATGAACTATGGAAGGATTAACTAATTCAAGTCACTTTAAATTACATATTTATTAATTTGGTACAAATTTATGTGTAGTACAAGTCTATATTGGTTTTCACACAATAATATAGGTGATAAAAGCAGTGTTCACTCACCCAAAACCCCAGTATATGGCACCTTCCTTTCTGACATTACCACCTCATCACTTCTGTTTGTTTCTACCTCTAGCTTCTTTGTTTCTTTGTCCTCCACCTCAGGAATCACTTTTGCCGTGAATTTCGTCATTGGAGAGACCGTGGGGCAACATACCTTTACTGGCCAGGTTACTGCTAACAGGTGAATTTCCCAGTGTGGGGGGGAGGGGGGGTTAGGTGGGGCCATGCAGTATCCCTGCTTGACAGCAGGTAGAGGAAGGTCTCCCACATATGCCTACCAAAAATCACCCACGAATGTTGATAAATGTGCACACAATGGGTCTTGCAATTGAGTGACATACGATGCATGTCGGTGGGTCTGTCAGCGGAAAAAAGTAGCGATGTGCATCATACGTCGGTGGGACTTGGCGGGTTAAATAAAAAAGTGATAATCATATCCCTAGTGTTGGGACATGAATTTAATGCTCTTTCCCACCACTGAGCTTAACCTGTCTCATTCCGGCAACTTTTTTACCCAACCCTCCCCAGAACCCAGCAAGTTTTGGATTTTTTTTTTTCTCTCTCTCAAACCTCTGCTTTTGTTGAGAAACATCGAAAATTCAGCGAGAAAGTGCTCCCCTGTAGTAAAAAATACCCTGAACAGGTGAGAGGCTGCTCACCTGGCTACTGCTTTCTATGACACCGCGCTTCATAAAAGACACTCCCTATGCAATCAGAACCACTCAGAATTGGTAATAATTTATTTATTTGGTACGAATTTATATGTAGTACAGGAGTATATTGGTTTTCACACAATAATATAGGCGATATAAGCGTTGTTCCCTTACCAAACACATCAACATACCACATCTACTTTGGCGACATTACCTCATTATGTCTGTTCATTACTAACTCTGGTGCCACGCAACCTTTGTCCTCCACATCGGGAATCACTTTCGCCTTGAATTTCGTCGTCGGAGAGACTGTGGTGCTATGTGTCTTTACTGGCCAGGTCACTGCTAACAGGTGAGTTGCGAGAAAATGGCGCATCCCCCCCGAGGGGGGAGGTTACACATGGTCAGGCAGTGTCGCCACCTGGCTGGGGGTAGAGGAAGGTCTCCCACATGTGCCTACCAAAAGTCTCCTACGAAACTTGAAAAATGTACAGACGATGGGCCTTTCAACTGCAGAATGTACGATGCACGTCGTTGGGACTCAGAGTGATAAAAAGTTGCGACATGCATAGTACGTCGACATGTCAGTGCGGGTTAAGCTTTTTGAGCTGAAGCCTTTGTTGAGCCTAGGAGAGAGGTATCAGACTGGAACAGTTAGACAGAGCATTAATAAACTTCACTGCTACAGATCCTTCTCAGAGTTAATAAATAGAACATAAGATGCTGCTTTTGTTGTGGACCCAGGCTCATCTGAATGTGAACTTAGCAGACTGCAGGATGAAGTTGCCATATTTGTCCAGTTTGTAGTCCTCTGGTGGAGGGATAGGGAAGTAGTTGAGTGTTTCTATGAAGAAGTTGTGGAGCAGAGTTATTATAATAGGAGTTATTATGCAGGCATTCCTCTCCAGCACCTTAGAACAGATATAAATAGTGTACAGGGCAGTGTTAAGGTGGAATATTCAAATTGGTTTAGAAGAAATGCTACAAAGCCTCAAGGGCCCACAAGAGTACACCTTTTTTCAAAACATTTTTTTTTTTTTTTTAGGTGGTGGGACATGCAGGGAGGGCAGATGGATGGAGAAATGGAGGCAGTTTGTTAGTGGCCACTGCCTTGATGAAAGTCTATGTGACTGTATGGTAGCTGGATAGTTCATTTACTATATATAGTATATTACTTTTACTAGTAATGGACTTACAAGTAAAGTATTGCCATTGCCATTATTTGTTGTTATTATTTTTTATTCTTCTCCATCCTTCTTTCCTGCCATCCTCTTCTGTCTTTCTTTCCTTCATTCTTTTCTCGTCCTTCTGCCTGTGGGTGACTTTACACTCCCTTTTCTGTCGCTTTCCTTCATTCTTTCCTCGTCCTTCTGCCTGTGGGTGACTCTACACAGAGTGACAAGCACCAGTCGAGCAGGGCAGTACTCCCAAGATGGATGGAAAGCTGATGACAGGGAGAGCTGGAGCTCCCATTTCATCAGCGCTCAGGACTTGTTCCTGACCATCCCCCTTTGCTGAACTTTTTCAGTGTCTCAGTAACACAGAGAGTAGGCCAGCATGCTCTCCAATACGAGTTTCTCTAACTGTCAACACCAAACTACTTGCATGCTTCACACTACACTTCCTTTTCAAAATTTGTAAAAAAAAAAAAAATGGCATACATAAACTATGCCTTGGAGTCCCCAGGGGGGGGGACCATAAATGCCCCCACCATCCACCCCTCTCCCGGTGACGACTCACAGAGCTGCCTGGAACCACTGTCTGACTCACTCCTTCTTTATTTCTGTAACATTCTCGGTCTTTCCTCTAACTTTCGCTCTGTTGAGCACCACCTCTTCTCCTCTAAACCTCACCTTCTCTTTCTCTCTGAGACTCAGCTGTCTGAGGTAACTAGCAGCAAACCCTTTTCTGTATCCTCCTACTTTCTCTATTCTCATTTCAAAGCCAAAGGTGGCTGTTGCATATACGTACACAACTATCTATCTTGCTCTCGTGTTCCTGAACTTGAATCTTCTGAATTCTCTACTCTCTGGCTTCGGCTCTCCTGTCATTCTCTGACTAAATATATCTGCGCTGTTTACTTATCTCCTAATTCTACTATCAAAAATTCTTTGACTATCTTACTTCTACGATGGAATCTCCATTCTAAGAGATTTCAATGTTCACTTCCACTTTGGCTCTCCTCTCCTTTCACTGATCCACCTGGTGAACAAGCCTACATCTTTTCTATCCTTAATGACCTAGAGCAGCTTGTACAGCACCCTACCCATATCCCTGACCTGCTTGGAGAGAGTTCCAACATACTTGACCTTTTCCTAACAACTAATCCTTCTGCTTAAACTGTTAATCTTTTCTCTCCATTGGACTCGTCCGATCATAACCTTATTACCTTAACCTGTCCTATCGCTCCGGTATGGCCTGTGGACCCTGCAAAGAAACGCTGCCTGTGGCACTTTGGAGCTGCAGATTGGGAGGCCCTGAGGGAGTACTTTTGATTTTCCTTGGAATGATTATTGCTTCCTTGGCTGGGAGCCATCTGAGTGTGCCATGCGCATTACGGAGGTTATTCTCTTGGGAATGGAAGCATACATTCCTTTCTCATATCCTCTGACTAACGCAAGAAAGCCTTGGTTTAATCACGCTTGTTCTAATGCTGTCCGCAACAAGGAGAGGGCCTATAAAAGGTACCGGAGCCAACCCACCCCTGAATCACATCTTTTTTATATTTCTGCCCGGAATCGTGCTAAGTATGTTCTTCGCTCTGCTAAAAATAATTTCATCCCTGCTAAATGTTTTCAACTCTTCAACTTAAATTCTTCTTGCTCCTTTTGGCACCTTGCCAAAAACCTTTCTAACAACTTTACCTCATCATCCTTCACTCCTTATTTCTACTCTGATGGCTCTGTAGCTATTTCTTCTACTGATAAAGCAGATCTCTTCGCTCAGACTTTCTCCTCCAATTCCACCTTAGATGATTCCAGTGCTGTTCCTCCATCACTTCCCCCCCTCTGACTTCCTCATGACTGACATTAAAATTTCTTCAGCTGATGTATTTTCTGCCATCACTGGCCTCGATACTAACAAGGCATATGGGCCTGATGGGGTCCCTCCTGTTGTCCTCAAAAACTGTGCTTCTGTGCTTACACCCTGCCTAGGTAAACTCTTTCACCTTTGTCAACTTGTACCTTTCCCTCTTGCTGGATGTTTGCTCTCATTCAGCCAGCCCCAAAGAAGGGTAACCATTCCTAACCCACTAACTATTGTCCAATTGCTTTAACATCCTGTGTCTCGAAAGTTTTCGAGTCAATTCTTAACAGAAAAATCTTAAAGCATCTTTCTTGTCACAACCTTCTTTCTGATCATCAGTATGGTTTCTGTCAGGGATGCTCCACCGGCGATCTTCTCACCTACCTTTCAGATTCCTTGTCATCCTCCTTTCGGGACTTTGGCAAAAGCTTTGCCATTGCACTTGACATCTCAAAGGCTTTCGATCGAGACTGGCGTAAATCTTTAATTTCCAAACTGCCCTCCTAGGGTTTCTATCCTTCTATCTGTGCCTTCATCTCTAGCTTCCTTTCTGGTCGTTCTATAGCTGCTGTTGTAGACGGCCATCGTTCTTCTCCTAGACCTGTCAATAGTGGTGTTCCTCAGGGCTCTGTCCTATCACCAACTCTCTTCCTTTTATTCACCTGTGACCTTCTAAGCTGTACATCTAACCCTATCCACTCATATGCTGATGATTCCACCCTTCACCTTTCCATTCGGTTTCCGCAACGTCCATCTCAGCAGTTACTTCAACAAAAAAGGGATGAGGCTATGGCACACCTAATGTCTGACTTGGATTGTATCTCTGATTGAGGGAAAAATAATCTTGTTATTTTTAATGCATCAAAGACTCAGTTCTTACACTTATCAACCCAACAAAATCTTCCTCAGGATTACCTACTAATGTTTAATAATGTCCAGCCCAGTCCTGCATCATCTTTGAACATGCTTGGGGTTTCATTCTCTCGGGATTTGTCTTGGAGAGAACATATTACATCTCTTGTGAAATCTGCTTCCAAGAGATTAGGTGTGCTAAGCTGATTCTGAACTTTCTTTACCCCTGTACAGTTGTTGACCTTGTACATGGGTTTTATTCGCCCATGTATGGAGTACAACTCTCATGTGTGGGGAGGCTCCCCACATGCAGCTCTTCTCAATAGGGTGGAGTCAAAGGCATTTTGTCTCATTATCTTTCCTCCTTTTACTGATTCTCTTCAACCTTTGTTTCTTCACTGCACTGTTGCATCTTTATCTCTCTTCTATCTCTACTTCAACAGTCACTGTTCCTCTGAACTGTCTGCTTGCATCCCTCCACCTCTACGATGGGCATGTAGTACCCGTCTAGGAACAAACTCTCATCCCTTTTCTGTCCAACTCTCTAATGCAAGAGTTAACCGTTACTCCCATTCCTTCATTTATGCAACTGGTCAACTCTGGAACTGTCTTCCTCTGTCTGTATTCCCTACTTCCTATGATCTGCAGTCTTTCAAACGCAGTGTGTCCAGGCATCTCGATATGAATGGATCTTGAATTTGGCATTGTTTTTGCTTTTTCTTGGAAGGAACAATATGCAGGCCCATGGCCTTTGGTTCCTTCTTCCTTGCATTAAAAAAAAAAAAAGGTTTCCTGTACACAAGGATGGATATTTAAAAATTAATTATAATTTATCACTCAGCTGTTATGATTATTATATACAGTAGCTGTTGTTATTTTGTCATGATCCAACCTCGTCTAGATATTAATTATATGGGCTGCAGGCTGAAGTTTTCCTCATGCAGCACACCATTCTTTGTTAGGGAGGAGTTGATGGTGTATAAAGCTAGGTAGTAGAGCTGCCAGGTTATGTCATTGCCAGCATGTGAGGGCATACGTCTTCAGCACTGATTTCGTAAACTAAAAATTTTTGTGACGTAACTCCTCCATAGTAAAAGGGTTATGTTATGTTCAAACCTGAGCACTAAGGCATATTACTGGATTTCAGGGAGTGTCCATGTTTTTAACTGCTACTACTACAAGTGCCTACCACCAACACCACCACCACCACCACCACCACCAGTGCTTCTGCTGCTTTTTGTGGGCGTGTGTGAGTAACAAGATATTTTTTCATTAATTGTTACATTAGTACAAAAATGGTTCTGCCAGTGCTGTCCACCCCATCTGGGATTAAGGCTTTTGGTTATGTGTATACTCAGCTTTAGCCTGACCAGTGATTACTATTTTCCCATCGGGAATGTGTGGGATTAAGGAATTTGGCTAGAAACTGATATTGATTGAGAAATATTGACATGAGATTAGAGGTCTATGATTTGGGCTGCATTCAGTTTGTTGTTGAGGCCCTTGGATATGAACCCACTGGACTTCAGGCTGAAATATGAATTCTCCTGCAGTCCAGAATCCTCCTCATGGGATATATGAAAAAAGATGGGCATTCCCATACTTTGCCCTTTTGTATCGGTGCCACCCCTTGAAGGCACCCCTCCTACTAATTGCTCTTTATCAACAAAAACAATTGTTAGGCTTGTGAGTTTCATTTCCCCATTTTTTAAATACAGGTACAACACTAGTTTTCCGGCATCCTTCATTCCAGTGCTGTGTTGGATGAACCATTTTGCCGGACTAACCGAGGTTACTTGTGTCACGTATAATAATTCAACTGGGACCGATCATGTATAATAATTCAACAATACACCTCTGACTCACTATCCTTCAGAGTAATCACACGCATTGTGAGAAAAAAAAACGAGCGTCCTAGATACTCCTCACTGTAAGTTATCTAGGTTTAACAGAGGTAAATTTGCATAAGTCTCGTGAGTCAGTCAGGTAATTAAGTCCCCTAACTCACCTACAAACACCTCTCATATACTAGCCAGTTCCCTAAGATTTGGCCAAATCAACAAGGTCACTTAGCTACGTATTGAGTCGAACAACAAGATGACGACGGGCGTGCTGTTTCGGTCTTTCCTGGGCAATCAGGCGTCCTTTGGGGGTGTATGTACAATCCAGGAGTTTAGCGCAGCTACTCGGAGTGAAATCTACTCAAGGAGTGTGTAACATGGCGGGCTTCTTCGTCCCTCATAGGATAGAAGAGTTGCCAACTATTGCTTAATTACAAGTCAAATACAGCTAACTTACTCCGTAAAATATACAAGGTGAATCTAACTTAATCTAATCTTAGTTTTAATTAAACTAAACGAAATATTCCCCTTTTCTACAGATAGATATACTGTATATACATTAAAACTGGCCTCCCGTTTGATCGTGGGCTTTTTCATCCTTAACACGTCATCCACGCAGGCGCAGTTTAGGTCAGTGGAAAATTCTCCAGTTTATGTATGTACATAGTTGTCTACCAATGTTAAACGCAGTAGCATTTAATTTATTAATAATAAGAATTAACAGAACGTAATCTCTGGGTTTTTAAACCTCTCAAGTACGTTTTCCTCTGCTCTTTAACAATCGACAACTAAAGTAAAAAGCACAACAGCTCGGGGGGAAAATATTTCCCACAGTTTTGGGGCCGGGCGAAAAATGATACGCTGTATCATGTAATATGTCCCTTTGCCCAAAGCTCTCTCCACTGATCTCTAGAGCCCTGTGCCGCGACCCTTCTAGGTCGCACATCTTGACCCAATGATTCTCCACCATCCTCGGTTTCCAGGGGAGCCGTTAATTCTAGGGGCACCAGTTTATCTATCGTTTTCATACTGAGATGTCCCCTACATTTAATTTTTACAAGTCTTAGCACCCCCTCTGAGTCTGGATGTGTGGAAATCACCTTAGCTAACGGCCACTGGGATCTTGGTTGTTCGGTTTTCACTAAGACCACATCTCCTATATTTATAACTGATTTGTTGCTGGCAGCCTGAGCCCCATAATATCTTTCTCTTAGGCTCAAGAGATATTCTTCACTCCAATGTCTATTCCAGATGTCCAATACCCTTTTAAGACGTTGGTATCCCTCGCGCAGATGTTGTCCTAGTTCATTAGTTCCAACTGTAGGATCATTTATATCCTCCTGGACATCCACACAAGGTACTGGGTGAAGTTTTCTGCCATGCAACATATGAGCAGGTGTCAATGCTTCAATTCCAAGGCTAGTATCATCTAAATAGGTTAATGGTCTATTATTAATCCTAGCCTCAATTTCAGTTATCACCGTTCTCAGTTCCTCTCTGGTGATCTTAGCTCTGTGTAGAGTTTTCCTTAGGCAGTTCTTTACTATTCCAATCATTCTTTCTGTAAATCCATTTTGCCATGGTGCTCTTGGAGCAATAAACTGCCAGGTACAATTTCGGATTCCCAGTGCTGTCTTAACCTTTGGGTCATTCATTATGTTCAAAAGTAAAGGTGCTGTTCCAACGAAATTAGTTCCGTTGTCGCTTATTAATCTGGTAGGACAAGACCTTCTAGCAGCAAATCTTCTAAATACATTCAGGAATGTCTCTGAACTGAGATCTTCTGCCATTTCTAGATGGACTGCCCTCGTGTAGGTGCAAGTAAACAAACATATATACACCTTACGGGGAGTTCCCTCACCCGTAACAGTTATAGCCCCTGTGTAATCAACTCCAGTTACCTTGAAGGGCCTACTAACATTTACCCTATCCTCTGGTAAAGCAGGTGGTCCTGGGTAGTCATATGGCCTTTGCTCATACCTCCTGCATATTGTACAGCCTTTGAGATATTTCTTTACAACCGATCTACCCTTAGGGATCCAATACCTTTCGCGGACTCGGGCCAAGGTCTGTGGCACACCTCCATGAAGAGTCAAGTCATGGGCTTCCTTTACAATTAACTCTACAAAATAATCTTTCTTGGGTAGCAGTATAGGATGTCTAGTTTGGAGAGGTAAATCAGCCTTTATTATTCGGCCACGGCATCTAATCAGACCCTTTCCGTCTAAGAACAATCCTAAATCTCGGATCAATTTGTTCTTATCAGTGCCTTGACATAAAAGGTTAAAAATCTCTCCATAATACTTCCTTTGTATTCTTCTCAACCAATATTCCATGGGATCAAACTTCTTAAACCCCACTTTCTTATTAAAAAATCTAACAACTAACCTAGTGGTATTAATGAGTTGTTTTATAGATGAGAATCTGCTAATGTCAATTATTTCTGGCTCAGGTACTACAGGATCCAAGTTTACAACACTAACCTCAGCAATACTATACAGTCTTTGCTCAGGCCAATCCTTAGTGAGTAACCATTTAGGACCTTTAAACCACAAGTCATCCTTGATCAGTTTCTTTACTGTGGAACCTCTTGAAAGTAAATCAGCTGGATTTTGTTTAGAGGATACATGCATAAACTTAAATTTAGAAGACATTTCTCTTATAGTCTTCACTCTATTGCGGACAAAAGGAATTTTACTGTCATCCTTTCCTATCCAGTAAAGACAAATTTCACTGTCAGTCCATATATAAGTATCCTCAAACTGAGTATCCAGAGTAGTGGTTAGATACCTGGCCAATTTAGTTCCTATCTCTATGGAAGCCAATTCCATTTGAGGTAGGGTTCTTCCCTTAATTGGTGCAACTCTGGCTTTGGACATAATAATTTTACTGTCATGTCCTGTTGCACAATAAGCTACTGCTCCATATGCCTTCTGAGAAGCATCACAAAAAATGTGTAAATGTGACTTCTCGTTACTGTTTATCATCCTGGGAATACATATGCTTGATGATTTTTCAAATTCCTTCTGAATCTGTTCCCACTGTTCAGCATACGTTTCACCTAATTCTGTGTCCCAGTCCAACTTTTCTCGCCAAGCCTCTTGCACTAAACATTTTCCCCTAATAACTATAGGACTGACTAATCCTAATGGGTCAAATAACATGGAGACCTGACTTAACAGGGACCTCTTGGTGAGAGTGACATCGGAGAACTTAATCGGCTTTAAACTTATTTCATCAGCCTTTGTATCCCAGTTAAGACCTAACACATTTTGAGTTTCGGGAATGTCAGTATTTGGATAGTCCTTTTGTATTTTATTCCTCAAAAGCGGTGAATTTGTATTCCAGCTCTGCAGCGGCAAATTTGCCTTCCCACATTCGGAATTGGCTACTTCATAAGCCTTCAATACTTCCGTCTCTGTATCAGCAACACCTTGCAAATTATCCATGTAAAAAGCCTGCCCTATTTCTGGGC
>JAGKTI010014032.1:0-22217 GCA_018397915.1 Birgus latro
ACACACACACACACACACACACACACACACACACACACACACACACAAAAAGGTTGGCAAACTACTTAGCAGGCAGATGTGCGACTGTAACATTTGCTGGTCAGTCATCAAACATCAGAAATTTCACAGACGGCATCCCTCAAGGATCTGTTTTGTCCCCTACACTCTTTAACCCATACGTGCATGACATACCATATCCCACACACCACAGATACATATAGCTTCCTATGCAGACAACATAACACTTACATGTTTAGTACACACCAAAATGCAAACACAGCGACACACATCCTCCAACCTTACCTCAACACACTGTACAAATAGTTCACAACAGACTCAATATAGCCCCAGCCAAATCTACAGTGACCCTTCTCACAAACTGGACAGCAGAACAGTCACATTCCACACCTCACCATAAACAACACCCCCCTACCACATACACACACACACACACAGAGTTGAGGCACCAGACACACAGATGAGGCACCAGAGAGACAACATGTACAACACATCGCTCTGAGCTGACCAACCTTGGCCACTACTGGCCATACCTAAACAGTATCTTATGTTAGTCAAGCTCTGTACTAGATTAAACTAAATGGCATCCTAAAATAGATGAGGAAGTTTAAGAAAAATTGTTCAAATAACAGAATACAGCAAATTAGTGCAGGAATGCACTGAATAAGCTCATCAGCTGTTTAGTCTACTGTATGCACCAAGGAATGCATACTTGTAAGTAGAATTTTCTTTCTCTTAGTACCACAAGATGACCACCATCTTTAGTAATGCAAATTTGGAAGGAGTTAAGGGATAAAGGTAGAAAGGATGATAATTTCTACCATGAACTGGTTGAAATGGAGACGTACAACGAGCTAGTAGAACGGGTACACAGATTAGAGAAGGCATTTCAGTGAAATGGATGAAATTAAAAAGCAATTGCAAATGCAGGAGGAAAATGAAAAATTAGTAAAGGAAGTAAACAAGAGAGACACAACAATAGATGAGCTGTCAGTTGAGGTGAGTTCACTTAGGAGGAAGATTAGTGAAATGGCAAGCACAGTTGTCAACCACGAGAGTACGGTATACAGTCAGGTCTCGCTATATGACTGTTCAATATGTGAAAAATTGCTACAGTGATAATTCAAAAGTTATATAGTACCCTTTCTCAGAAAAATGTTAAGAAACTGGTCGCAATTTTACTAGAACGATATTTGTAACAGATGCCTCAAAGAATCTGCTGAAATGCACGTGGGTCGAACGTCAGCTGTCTAAGCCAATACGACCACCCAACGTTTACATGCACTGAACCCCAATTTCGGGTATGAGCAGGTGGCAGCCTTCATGCCAAGCCTATGAGTCTCACTCACCCACTTGCTCACGTGTCTCACGCCTATGGTTGTCTCCCTTGCATCCTTCGAGTTACCTAACCTTTTCGCTTGTGTAAGACCCTCACATTGCTATCACTAACACCAAGTAACAGTGCAACTACGCTACACTACAAAGCGCTGTGTGAGAAGTGGAGAGAGAACTTTGAGTGTATGAAATAAATGAAACTCTGAACTTGGAAATCATGTCTGGTGCTAACTCCACTGGAAAGTGTGGTGCTAATGAAGGCTAAAAGGGCAAGGCATAGCCTTTTCCTTGATGTGAAATTAGACACAGTTAGGTGCCATAAAGAGTGGCAGGGCCCCAAGACCACTGATGCCCTAAAGCTGCATGAGTCCATGGTCTCTACAGGCATAAAGAAAGCAGATGCTATAATTACAGCATCACAGAATGTGCCTTACCTGACCACAAAGCACCTAACAAGAGCATGAGAGCCTACCAAGGAGGAGATGGACTGTCTCCTGGCTCTGTGGATTAATGACCTGAACTGAGCAAAGCAGCCTCTTCTCTGCTCCTTCATCTGCAGTATGGCTCTCAATCTGTGGATAGACCTCAAGGATGAGAAAGGCATGGGAGCCAAGGAGGCGTTCAAGGCCAGCACAGGTTGGTTTGAGCAGTTCAAGGCCCATGGTGACCTTAAACATGTGGCGAGGCTGCTAGTGCAGACCACATGAAGGCCGAGGCATTCCCTGCACAAATGAAGGTGATTATTGAGGGGAATACTCTCAAAAACAGGTCTTAAACTCTAACAAAACAGGCCTGTTTTGGAAGCAGATATCAAGGAAGACATACATCAGCCCAGAAGAACAATGTGCACCTGGGTTCAAGACAGCCACGGATTACCTCACCCTCCTCCTTGGTGCCAATGCAGGGGGGTACCTGAAGCTCAAGCCACTTCTGGTGTATCACTGGCAAGGATCATAAAAGAGAACCTTGGGGTTATTTGGAGGAGTAACTCCAGCGCCTGGCTGACCTCCGCGTTCTGCCAGTCGTAAATCGTCGTGTACGTCGCACTGCCTGCAAGACTATGCCAGCAGGAGCAACCTTGCCAAACGTTTCCTCCTGCTTGTCAAAATGCTCCAAGTGCATGGAGAACTGTGTGGATTACAGTAGAGTCTCCATTATAAAATATTCACGGGACTTTCAAAACTTCGATTAATCGATTTTTACATATAAAAGAATACAATAACATACAGTACTGTATGTACTTGTACTTAAGAAAATATACCCCCATCATCATAGCAACTGTACATGTAACATCATATAATATACATATAATATAATGTATCACATAATATTCAAGAGAACAGTACTGTACAGTAGTCCCTCCAAGACCCGACGTAATAGAGCCAAAGACATGTCCGGGACGTGGTTTCGTCAGGGACTTGGGAAAATGCCCTCTGGACAGGTACTTATGGACCTTAACAAGGTGACCAGAGTCCTGCTATTAGGCAGGACAGTCCCACTTTTTTTTACATCTGTCCCATCCTTTTAACTGTGACTAAAATGTCCCGCTTTATCAACAAATTATCTTAAATGTCCTGCTTTTATGAAATTACGATGAATTAGTAAAATTATGCATAATCCAAACCAAATGATATACTGCATTGTTAATATAAAATATGTAATACCATACTTACTAACTGGTAACTTTGGTCGGCCCATTCACCGTACCGTACGGTATGTTCGGAGTTTGTTTGAGACATTATGTTTGATTAGCAGCCTGAGGGTGGGTTGCAGTGCAGCAGCAGTTGCTGTCATATGTATGTGTGTGTGCATATATATATAAATATGTATATGCACACATACATGCGTGTGCACGCGAGTGTACGACAATGTCCCGGTTTTAGCTCCAGTAAATCTAATAACCTTAACCCTAACCCAACCTAACTTTCAAAGCTACCTAAATAACTCCCTAACAGACATGCACAGAACCTATTTTAAACCCTATTCACACAAGTAAGGAACAGAAACCATGAAGTAAATAAAAAAGGAACCAAAGAATGAGAAATTAGATCTATGGAAAATATTCAGCAGTGTACAGGGTACTTAAGACTCATCTGTGGCCATCGCAAAGATTAACCCGCCTCCTCTTGGGGTCTGACAGTGGTGAAGGTGCACTTGAAGTATGTACAGTAATCCAGTGTTGCACTGCACTTAATCCTCTGCACTCTGAGTTCTAATTTTATAACACTGCACATTCTGTTCTTGTGCTGCTCTTGAAACTCATCAGTTTTGCACTCTGCACTTAATCCTTTGCACTCTGAATTCTAATTTCTTAACACTGCACATTCTGTTCTTACTTCCACTGCACTTGAAACTCGCCAGTGTTGCACTCTGCACTTAATCCTTTGTACTCTGAAATCTAATTTCTTAACACTGCACATTCTGTTCTTTACACTGCACAACACTGTAAATTCCCATGTGGTCTAGTGGCGAGTTTTTGCTGTTTATTCACTGTCAGAGTCGGAGAGTAGGGGTGGCCGAGGGGCGCGTCACTGGGACGTGGTGATGGACTAACCACTGCAGACGACTCTGAAGATAGCCGCAAACTCACGTCCAGTGGTGACTCCACCGTGACTGATGTGCTGGGCTGTGGCTCGGAGCTGGAAGGCATGTCTTGGTGAGGCAGTGGTGTGGAGCCAGGACTGGGCACGGCAGGGGTCAAGGGCCTGAAGAAAATGTCAATGGTTGATTGATGTAAGGAATGGTGATTCTGGCGATTAATGATGCACTGCCTAAAAGCGCACACTTCCTTCGCAAGTCCCAGGGGCCCCATCTCCCTGCCACAGTCCAGGTGTTCAAGGTAGTCCATAATGAATTCAACGTGCCCCCGGAGTGCACTCAGATTGGGGATGGCTGTAGTAGTAGCGCACTGAGAGGAGTCCGCATCATCCTCGCTGTCCTCGTCGGAATCTTCAAGCTGGGCACTTGTACCTGCAATTGAAGATGCGATCTCGATATCACACATGATTCGATACCCAGGATCGTCCTCATCGCCATCCAACCACTCACGCACTTCATCCACATCCACCTCATCGTCAGCCGGACGAAGACATGCATGGAAGTTATCCACGTCAAAACGTAGAAAGTCATGCACCACATCGGCTCTGAGAAGCAGATGAGACCAACCACTTTCCAGAGTCTTTACAGGGACTTCCCTCCATGCACTGGCCCAGTTGTAGATGGCGGACTTGCGGTTGTGGGGACAAAGGTTTCCCACAGTCAGCTGGCCTTGCGTGTCCCGTCCCTCCCTGTGCTCGTCCTCATCCTCGAAAACAACCATCACCTCGGCCAGGAACTTCTGACGGTACAGCCTCTTCATAGCCACGATCACTCCTTGGTCCATTGGTTGGATGAGAGCAGTAATATTAGGTGGCAAAAACATGCACCTAATGTGGTCATTCTCAGCCACCAACTCCTTGTTGGACGGATGCATAGGTGCATTATCCAGAAGAAGGAGAGCCTTTACCTGGCTGTGTGGTACTCCCAGTGTCTTCGTCTGATAATGGATGACCTCCTTGACAGAGTGCTAGTAAAACCAGAATTTAAAGATCTTGGCTGTGAACCAAGCCATCACAGAATGGTACCAAACGACACGAAGGACATCCATCAACCCACGAAGGCACCGAGGCTGCATTGCACGGCCAACAATAACGGGCTTGAGCCAGTGCATGCCGTTAGCATTGACATAATACAAAGCAGATATCCGCTGCTTGGAGAACTTGCATCCGGGTACATCCTTGGCCGTCTCTTCTGCTAGAGTGTTCATTGGCAGCGAGCGGCAGAATAGACCAGTTTCATCACCATTGTAAACATGACCGAGAGTGAGGCCCTCCCTGTCAATCAAGCCCTTCAACTTCCGCTGAAACTCTTCTACTCCCTCCTTGTTAGCGCCTAAAGCTTCACCATGGGCCTTATGGTTGGTAAGTCCATGTCGTAACTTGAAAGTGAAAAGCCAACCCTCAGATAACCTTGCGAACTTCTCAGCAGCAGCCTTCAGCTATGTACCACGCACCAGCACACCAATGGCACATTGCTGACAATACCAAATCAATGTGGAGCGGCCAACTTCTGCAAACCTGGGAGGGTAAATAATCTTCCTCTGCACTTTGCGTTTGGTCTTCGATGAGAAGTCTACCATGTGCTGTACTGGATGAGTTTGTCCTGCGCTTTCTTGATATCGAACGAGGTAAAGCAGGCCAGGTTGAATTCTCAGAGGATGCAGGATGTCGACCATCCTGCGTCCACCTTCTCCAATATTTCCCTCTTCTTCTCCAGAGTCAAAACCATTCATTTCCTCATCAGGCGGGGGGGCCATCATCACACACACGAGTAAGAGGCAGCAGAGAAACAGCAGGGCCTGCAGAAGGTAGGGCACCACCACAAAGGCGAGTACGTTGGCAGCCATAGCGACGAGTGTGCAGTCATGACGGTAGGTAGGTAGGAAGTGGGGAGGATGCACGGGTGCTCTACCGGACATCAGGGGAACTCCACACCAAAACACAGCTGCTTGTCACTGCATGGGAAATTCAAAGCAGGGTTGAAAAAAATATATATTTTTTTTATTTTTTGTTTTTTGGTCATTTTTGGTGTCCAAAAAACCGAGCCCAAAATGTCCGGGATTTGGACATCCAGGTCTTACAGGGATCACTGTATTATGGAAGAGTTCAGAAATGATAGAGACAATTTGGCAAGCAAGCAGTCTGATAGATCAGAGCAGTGATATTAAGGAGCAGATATCCCAGGTGAATCAAGCGATGCAAAGCTACAAAATTGATGTGGAAACTACGTAAGCTGAAATGGTGAAAGTAAAGAAAGACTTAGAAACAAATGTCAAAGAAAAGAGCATTAAAAAAGAGGTGAACAAAATAATCCAAAACAATCCAAAATTGGTCAAAGATTCAGCACATATCAACAAATCTACAGTAATCGCTGGTATAGATGAGGATGAAATAAAAAAATAAGATTTCAAGAGATGAAAAGGAGATGGCAAATATAATGAGCATATTGAAGGAAGTATCAGAGGAGCTAGGGAAATACAAGAGAAATAAGTCAAGGCCCTGAAAGAAACCTTCCAGAGTGTAAATACCGTGGAGGAGATACTAAAAAATGCAAACAAACTTATGGAAAAAGGGGAATTCAAGAACGTATGGATAAAGAGATGCCTAACCCAAGAGGAACTGGGATTACTAAATGAGGGACGAGGCAAAATCAAGGAACGAGGGAAGATCAGAGGATGAAAAGAATACATTATTTTACAAAGTAATTGGATTGCAGTTATGAAAGTAGTACATAACCAGAAGGGAATAAGAAGAAGAAAGGCAGAAGACCCAAGTCATGACAAGTATGTAAGCTAGATGATTAAGCTGATATACTCAAATGGAAATGGTATGGTATCTAAATTATTAGATGAATGATTATATCAAAGAAATGGAACCACATGTTATTTGCCTAACTGAAACAAAATTAACACGAAGAATATCAAACCATACCCTAAACCTAGAGGAATACAATATATGGAGAAGAGACAGGAACTTAAAAAGAGGAGGAGGAATTATAATATTAACCCCTTAACGGCGGGTCGTCACTTTCATGACGGTCGGGTGCAATGGATCATACCGCTGGGCGTCACTTGAGTGACTCTGTGTTATTTTTAATTCCCCCGGGCTTTCAGGTGGTGGCTTGTATCATCTACCAGCACTGCCAATGTCCAACAAGAGTCAGAGCTGCTAATATCATCAGTACTCCCATCCATTGTTGACAATTTAGCCATTTTCCCCCATTCTAGACTCCCCTCCCTACCTCCCCTCCATTACCCTCTCGTGTCGTCTGCTCAGCCATTCTGTGCTAAGTAAATCTTCCCCGGATTTTTCCACTGTTTTCATCCAGTGAGTGATTTTTTTTTTTTTTTTTTTTATGTGTCCGACTCTGGGCATAGGCTTCACAGCCTGCTATCAAGGCCCAGTCGTCCTCCTACAATCTACATGTCACCACTTCGGCGCTTAACACCCACCGTCCATATTGAATACATGCTAGGGCTGTCTCATACAGGACTGGTGTATTGGTATTAGCGGGGTCATTTTTACGACATGTCGGCGGGTCTTCTGGTAGATCAGTAAAGCCTGATTTAATGAAATTCAAATCCTATATTGTTCCCTGCACCAGCGAGGATTCGAACCTGGGTCCCACGGGACCGCAAGCCAACTCTCTACCGATCGAGCTACCCCTATTCTTATACAAAATAATATATATATATAAAAAATAAGGTAATTGATAGGGTCATACACATGGAATTGGCTAATTATCACTTGGCAACATCCAACCTGCACTCGTTCGCTAATTTCCCCTGCTTTTTTTTCCCCGTGAAATATGCCGTATGAGCTACTCTCGTAATATAGATGTATATACGAAAGGAAGGGAGAAGCCTGAGTGATATTTTTATTCACCTGGAACTACCTAATTTCTTATGTATTGTCTAGATTTCCTACGACTTGTTTCTTAGCATATACATTAGCAGCTGACATTTTCAACTCTTGGCTACTGAGATACAGTCAATTCGCTCAGTTCACTGTCGTCCTTCACGGTGAAATGACGCTCCTCCATTTCTGCCGCTTTTGCGCCTATTATAAAAGGCCCTGTGGCCTCTACCCCTACTAAACATCGTGTGGGAAGCGGTAAAAGACTGTAGATAAATATAAGTGTAATAAAGTACTAAAAATAATAAAGTGTGACTGTGTATATGAGTAAGAAATGACAGGATACCAACGGCGAATTAGCGCGAGTAGGAGGCTCGTACGCGCTCGTATTTTACATTGCATTCACAGTGTTTTTTTTTTTAGTATGGATTCCAAACTACTTGGAAATCATTGAATAGTGTTTCTAGTGATAATATCTGGCAGTGGTATTCAGATTAGGGGATGTTGGGAAGTGTAAAGTGGAGACTTAGTTACCCAACTTCAGAAGTCTCCACAAGTCCTACGGTAGTTGACGAGGGCTAAAAAAACATCCCAGGAGAAAGCTGAAGGTATGTGCCATATGCATATGTAATTACTGTATAATATTCTAGGACTAATAACTGATTTTTGGCAAATATTTTGTAAAAAGTCAGTCGGAGCGCGAATATCCCCGCGGGAATGGCCCGGCCCGCCTCCGACAACCCCGCGGGAATGGCCTGGACCGCCTCCGACAACCCCGCGGTGTAGGGGTTAACAAAGAAAACTCTACAAGTCAAAGAAATAAAACTAGATATACCCTCACAAGTAGAAATTATTGCAGCAGAGACTAATACATCTGAAGGGAAAGTAACTGTGGCAAATTTATACATGCCACCCAAATCAAACACTTGGGAAAGAGGCAAATATGAAGACCTAGCAGAAAGTGCAATTCAGAGTTTAAGAACATTACTACATAGAATGGGTGAGAAATCTGAAAGAATTATATTAACTGGAAATTTCAATACAAATATAAACTGGAATACTCTAGATGTAAGAAGCCATGAAAGCTGCTGGGATCAAAAGCTCCTGGATCTTGTGCTGGAGTTTTTCCTAACACAGCATGTAATGGAAAACATTATGTATATTCTGTTTGTTCTCCAATATTTTTTTGATCAAAAATCAAATGTCAATCATCTGAGATGTATGTAGTACGGTACTAAAATAATTTTCCTTGAGATCGCAGGTCTATGAAAAAACAGCTCAAATCTGTGTCACTTTCGTTCATATTTACTATTTTTACCATCTTAACTGAATATTTTTTTTTACCCATCACATCTGGGTGACGTGTATACGTGATGACCCGAGGACACAGGTGACATGTATACATGATCTAGTATTTCGCGGCATTGTCTGAATATTCCGCAGGTTATTTCCACCACACGCAGCCACTGGCAACCTTCTTGCATGCATCTGAGTCATGCTTTAGTTACCTGCATACCTCCATAATGGACAGACCTACGCAAAAAGTTTTCCCTGTGTCCTGATACTTGGCTGAGTGCCCACAGCCACTGACTTCAACACCAACGAAGTCCAAAGGCCAGAAAAGAAAAGGCCTTAGTGACAGAGCGATAGGGAGAGAACTCGGGGTGACATTATCGCCAACTGTGACTGGAGAAAGTGACTCTTCCTCTCAGGAAAGCGACCGCCATGATGAATGTCAATATTTATGTGTCATGTGAGGAGGGTGGAGGACATGAGTCTTCCACTGTGCACCAACTGTTTCCCTCTGTACGTTCATCTGCTATTTCTGATGATGGGAATGGTTCAGAGGGTACTGACGATCCTGAAGTAGATGGAAGAGGAAGTAGGAAGTGGAGACGGGGAGGAGGGAGGAGGAAACGTGGTGCATCAAGCCTCACGCCACCACTGTCTATTTATGTGAATAATGGAAACAGAAAGTTCATTTCATTATGAAATCAGTGGCTTATTTTTTATTGAAAGTTTTTGTGTGTGTATATTTATTATGATGAAAATGTACAAATCACAGAGAAAAAAAATCTGTTATAATGGAAAATACAGTATTTTTTTATTATGGACAGTATGTGAATGACTATTTTGTTCACAAAATGTTTGTTAGGTTTTATGTAACAGTAATAGTAGTAGTTGTAGTAGTGGTAGTAGTAGTTGTAGAAGTAGTTGTAGTGGTGATAGTTGTAGTAGTAGTTGTTGTGTAGTGGTAGCTGCAGTAGTAGTAGTGGTAGTTGCAGTAGTGGTAGTTGCAGTAGTGGTAGTTGTAGTAGTGGTAGCCGTAGTAGTCAGAGTATAGTAGTATTTGTAGTAGCTGCAGTGGTAGCAGATATAGTAGTAGTGGTAGCAGTACTGTAGTAGTAGTTGTAGTGGTGATAGTTGTAGTAGTTGTAGTTGCAGTAGTAGTAGGAGTTGTAGTAGTGGTACTTGTAGTAGTAGTAGTGGTAGCTGTAGTAATAATAGTAGTAGTAGTAGTATTTGTAGTAGTAGTTGTAATACCCAGACTTCCAGTGGCACAGCAGTGCTAGAATCAAGCAACAAAGCAAGCCAAACATACAGTGTGTGTGTGTGTATGCATGTGTGCGTGCATGCGGTAGTAAAGCAGTAGTGAGGCAAGCAAGTGCACATGCCTGTGCCTGAGGCAGCCTGCCTCAAGGTCATTGCTATGGTCACCAGACTCAAAGCAGTACTCCTGCCACATTTTTGAAAAATGTACAGTACATGGAAATAGTGTTTGTGGTGGATTGCGGTCTTCTGGAAGTGTTATTTTTGTGGAAGGCTAGCATGAGCCTTAGTTGTGTCACTGAACATCTGCCATGCATATGGACACAGGCAAAAAAACAAAAATTGCTCCCTTTCCCCGCTCACTCACTCTGACTAGACGCCTTTCACGGACAATTTTGGGCCTTCAGCTTGAAGTCAAAGGATTGTGGAGTATTATGACACATAGTTTTTTTTATTTAAGTATTAGCTGAGATATAAAGGTTTAAAAATAGATGATTTTCTCAGGAATGCCCAGCTGGAAGAAGGGTTGGCAGGAATACTGTATAATTAACCCATCGCATCTGGCATATTATGCCAGATGTGATGGGTTAATGATAAAGGTGATCAAGAACCTAACCCCCCATTTCTTAACAATCTTATGGGAAAAATTGATTTGTTACTTGACTAATTCGTTATTCAACCACTTTTATGGATTGCATCCCTGTCGAGCAGTGGGGGAGAGGTGTACAAACATTATATACCTTTAGTGATGAATTATGCAAGCCCTGCTTGGGCTTCTAACCTCATTAAACCACACTACAACACCCTACAGACCATACAGAACAAGGCCCTAAAAATAATCACAGGCTGCACAGCTACTACACCTACAGACCACCTATGCCAAGAAACCAAAGTCCTCAAAGTCAAGGATCATCTAGAAATGAGAGGCAAACAAATTCTTGCCACAACCTCCCAAAACACACACCATCCACTACCCTAAAAATAATCACAGACTGCACAGTTACTACACCTACAGACCACCTACACCAAGAAACCAAAGTCCTCGAAGTCAAGGATCATCTAGACATGAGAGGCACACAAATTCTTGCAGCATGCTCCACAAACCCACATCATCTGCTACACTACATGGCAGCACATCCACATACACCAAAGAACATCAACACAATACCCAGCAAACGATCTATCTATCTATAGCCCGAAGCCCTAATCCCCCAAAGGGTGGCCGCAGACAAAACACCTCCAAGTCGCTCTGTCACCCACCACTTGCCTACCCTCCCCCCAGCTCACTCCCCCCTCCCTCAAATACCTCTCAACTCCATCTCTCCACCTCATCCTCAGTCTTCCCCTCCCTCTCCCTCCCTCCACCCCACCTGCATACACCCTCTTAGTCAGTCTTTCATTCTCCATTCTCTCCACATGTCCAAACCACCTCAGTGAATTTCTCCTAATCTTCTCAACCACAACCACATCCACCCCACAACGTTCCTTCACTTCTTCATTCGTCAGCGTGTCCCTCCATGTCACTCCACGTGCTCCTCTCAAGTAACTCATTTCCACTGCTCTCACTCTACTTGTTACCCTCAAGCAAGGTCCATGCCTCGCTTCCATACGTCAGGGTAGGGATCACAATACTGTACTATCATGCAGTGACTTCTTGACTTCCATACTCACCTCCCTATTTCTCATCACCACTTTCAGTGAACCAACAACCTTCCTTCCCTGCTGTACCCTTTCAAGTATTTCATCCTCAAAACCTCCATCCTTACTCAACACACTACCCAAGTACTTGAATGCACTCACATTCTCCATATCCTCACCATCCAACCTCACTGTGCATTCTGTGACTTCATTCCTCTCAAACACCATAACTTTACTCTTGTTTACATTGACTTTCAGATTCCTCTTCTTACACACTGTCCCAGATTCACTCACCAAACCTTGCAACTCCCATTCGTCTTCACCCAACAATACTGTATCATCAGCAAAACACTGGAATCTTCCACATATCACCCTCATTCATTAGAGCCACTCCCACATCCACTGCCCTACCTTGCACCTCCTTTATAACCCCATCCATGTATGTATTAAACAGCGATGGAGACATCACACAACCCTGTTTCAGTCCCACACTCAGATCGAAGAACTCACTCAGCTCACCATCCACTCACACTAGCTCCTTCGTACATACTCTTCACAGCATTCAACAATTTCCCCTCCACTCCATATATTCTTAATACCTTGCACATACCTTGCCTATCTATTCTGTCATAAGCTTTCTCCAAGTCCATGAAGGCAGCATACACTTTCTTTCCCTTCTCTAGATAGTTCTCCACTAAACATCTTAGAACAAATATCTGGTCTACACAAGCTTCTCCCTTCCTAAATCCCCCATGTTCTTCTCCAAATAACTCCTCTGTTATATGCCTAACCCTATCAATAAGTATTCTACCATATATCTTTCCAGTCACACTAAGAAGGCAAATACCCCTATGGTTACCACATACTTCTCTCTCCTTTTTTCCTTTATATAAAGGAACAATTATACCTGATTTCCAGTCCTCTGGAACTCTTCCCTCTTCCCAAGTCAATCTACACAACTTCCATAACCACTCCACAACAATCTCACCCCCATACTTCAGCATTTCACCACACACTCCATCAATTCCTGGGGCCTTTCCCATCTTGATCTTCTTCATTGCTTCAACTACTTCTGCCCTACTGATCTCTTCCTCCCCCCTCTCACTTCTTCTTCTCCCAGACATTCCCCAACCACTTATACTCACACTGCTCTCACTCTCTACATTCAACAAATCCTCAAAGGTGCTCCTTCCATCTCCTCTAATTTTTCTCTCTTCTTCAACAGCAATCTATTATTCCCATCTTTCACTCCCCTACTACTATATATCCTCTTTCACACTGTCTTACTTTCTTTACCTCCTTCCAAAACACTTTCTTACTCTCCCTCCATTTTACACTCAGATTCCTCCCAAACTCCTCATCCACTTTCTTCTTACTCTCCTTCTCCAATCTCTTCACCTCTCTTCTCCAGCTCACATATACCTCTCTCTTTTCTCTCTCATCTTCTCCCCTACCTCTGCTCACTAGCCTTTCACTAATATGCCTTCTTCTTTTGTTCCACAGCTCGTTTCACCTCATCATTCCACCATGCTGTCCCTTGCACACACCTGCATCTCCTCCTCACTCCACAAACCACCTCACAAGCTGCGCCCATCTCTTCCGTGAAAATCTTACATCTTCCACCCCTTTCATCTGCTCTAACTCATACCTTTCCAATCTTTCTTCCACTATGCTCTTATACTCTGCCATTTTCTCACTATCTTGTAACTTATCCACTCTTCTCACAGGAGCTACTTCCTCCTGTCTTCCCCATGGTCTCTTCACCCACTTTCTTTGCAGCCTTACCTTGGCCATCACCAAGTGATGGTCTGAGATTCCATTCCCCCACCCTCTCCACGCACTTGCATCCAACACTTGTCTTCTCATTCGCTCATCCACACACACGTAACCTATCATTGCCTTTCGTTCTACAAGTTCACCATCCATCCTCCTCATGACTCTCCATGTATACCTGCGGATCATCTTTTGCCGAAAGTAGGTGTTGGCTATTGCCAACCCCTTACCAGCACAGACGTCCACCAAGGCACTACCATTCCCATCCACCTCAGCTGGCACACCCCACTGGCACACCCCCCTCACCCATCTCAAACCAGCTTCCAGAAGCATATCCATACTCAAATCACACGCCGCTCCATTCAGTCGCTCAAAGACAACACACAGCTGCATGCACGGCCTCCTGATATCCACCTTTCTGAATCCTACCTTCCTTGTGAGGACAGGATCCACCTGGCCAGGCTGTGAGATGTGGGCATCATCCAGCCCTCTTATCAGAAGAGGCTGGATGATTCAGGCAGTGATGCCTGTCCAGGATGCAACACAGCATCCTTTACTACTACATACATTATGGAAGACCGCATTGCATACGATCGCTTGCACCAGCAACACAACATACATTCCTTGAGAGCTCTGTGGGAAAGCCCGGTCTCGGCCATGGCCTTCCCTAGGGACTCGGGGTTGTTTGGCCAGGCTGCCCATGGAACAACTACTGCTACCTCCTTCATCTCCCCTGCCAGCAGCACTGAGGAAGACCCAAGGCCATCAACACGTGGTGTGCAAATGCAACATCCTGCATCACCTACCTCTGTCATGTCTGCCTCATCTTCATCGCTGCCAAGCACGCCATACTACCACACTCTCCCTCACCCTCACTGCTCCACTCTCCACTTGCCTCACCACATCGCTCTTCACAAGCCTCGCCACACTGCTCTCTAACAGACTCACCGCCCACTCTTCATTGGCTTCAGCACATCACTCTTGCTTGGCATCAACACACTACTCTCCCCATCTCTCTTCACCTCCTCCTGAGGACCTGGAGTGATCATCCAGGCCTTCCAGCTGTCCCCCAGCCTCGGGGGGAGGGGGACAGCTGGACTTTTGGTGGTGGCAGAGGTTTGGGGTGGGAGGGGCTTTGCAGTTGAGGGAACCCTCCCTTACACCACTGAACCCACATTACATCAACCTCACTATACATTAAATTATTATGCAATAGGTTTTCACTTAATGCAACCCCATCATACATCAAGAACAGAATATACTTACTTCCATGTTTCATGTAAGCACAGTATGCCTTAACCTACCATCAAAAAAAAAAAAAAAAAAAACTGGCCTCAGTTGCTCCAATGCACCAATGTTTCATGTGCCCTGAACCTAGTCCCACACACTTGCCCAAATCATTAAAAAATTACATGCACTTCAACTATATTTCATATGGATAAAATATGCATACAATACTTATAAATTTTCCAGCTACTTTATAAGAAATCTCAGACACAGCGATTCACATAAGGACATACAGAATGCCCTCATTTTACAAAAGCATTTCACAGGAGCTATTTCCTCCTGTCTTCCCCTTGGTCTCTTCATCCACTTTTTTGCAGCCTTACCTGGGCTATCACGAGGAAAGTGTATGTAAGTGAGGTGGAGGGGGGTAGAGGGAGGGGGAGACCAAGGATGAGATGGAGGGATGGAGTGGAGAGGTGTATGAGAGAGGGGGGTGTGAGCTGGGAGCAGGGCAGTGAAATGGTGGGGGACAGAGCGACATGGAGGCGATTTGTTTGTGGTCACCCCTTACGGGATTAAGGCGTCTGGCAATAGACAGATTTCTTAAAACCAATTGTAAAACGGTTGATCGTATGACAAAATTAGTGCTGAAGTGATCACAACAATGAGAATAACTATCATATATAAAGAAATCAAGCATTACAGCTATCACATGTGGAAAAAAATAAAATAAAATGACAAAACTCCTTAATTCTTATTGATCATATAAGCAAGTGATGTATAAATGAGGGTAACTTGTACCCTACAATACAGAGATAAAACAGGCATAAGTTAGAGGATTGAATCAACAAAAACTGCAGTGGCAGTTAACATCACATTACTACAACTACCAATACCACTGTAACAACTATCACTGCCACGACTACAACTATCATCACTACTACTACTACTACTACCACCACCACCATCATCACTATTACTACTACCACTCCTACCACTACCAAAACTACCATCACTAATACTACAACAACTGCCTTCACTAACACTAGTAAAACAACATTCACTACACAACAACTACCATCACTACTATTACTGCAGCTACTATCACTACACAACAACAAATATCATCTCTATCACTACCACAGCTACCATCACTAAAACTACCATCACTACCAGTGTCTGATCAATACCAATCTACATACTGTATCTGGTGACAGTGCAGCATACAGGATGAACATGTCACATTCTTGTCAACTGCATAAAAGGAGAGTGTACATGAAAACTGCACAACTGGAAGGCTGGCTGTGCAACATTTCGTGCAACCATCTTCATCCCTTATTCCTTCAGTTTCAATATAAAGTATGATGTTCTCAAGTAATTACTTAAAGTACCATACCACTCTACAATCTTCTTAGCTTACCAGCCTCCTCCAATCCCAAACTCACTCACATATTCTTTTTATTTACCTGTTTCAACATCTATCTACATCCACTTTCTCCATATGGCCATACGATCTAAGCACACTTTTATACCCTACTATTAACAGATCTACCTACTCCACATCTTCATGAATCAATATTTCTTAACCTAACTACTCCAAGCAAACCACACATATTCCTTTTCAGTCCGAGTTATACTGCTCTTAATCATGACTTTTCATTCACGCCATACCAAAGTCATGCATCCACATGTTAACCCGTGGATTGTGAGCCACAGCTCGGGCTGGGTAGCGTCACATTGCGAGCCACAGCTCAGGCTGTGCTGGTTGTGCATTGCCGCTAACTACTCCACCCCTATGCAAACTTACGCATGGTGCTATGCAAAGATGGAGAAAGAGAGATTTTTTTCTTTCCACCAGATGATGCCCTGGATGTTTATCTTCAAGTTTATAATAAACAAAAACAAAACAAAAATTCACTACTCCCCTACGAAAATTGACGCATGGCCCTACGCAAAGACGGAGAGAGAGAATTATTTTTTTCTTTCAGCAGATGATGCCCTGGATATTTATCTTCGAGTTTTTTATTTAAAAAAAAAAAAATCTTCATTTTTTGTTTACCACGGGATGGGATCAAAAAAGGTAATTGCGCAATCCACAGGTTAATATGGGCACTAACATTCCTTCATGAAATCACACAGCAGCAAGATTTTAGTCCATACCAGAGTTATACATCCATGTATGTTAACCCAAGGCATCCCGTTGACGTATGGATATGTCACCACATTTTGCCATGGTGACACCCAATGACGTATCCATACATTTTGCAATTGTGAGGTCCGTCATTTGCCATTTTTCAAGTTTCACGGGTGATTTCTGGTAGGCATACGTGGACGACCTTCCTCTACCTGCCGTCAGGTGAGGATACTGCCCCCCCCCTCTCCATTTTCTTGGCAACTCACCTGTTAGCAGTGACCTGGCCAGTAAAGACATGTCGCATCACGGTCTCTCCAATGACGAAATTCAAGGCGAAAGTGATTCCCGTGGTGGAGGACAAAGGAAGAAACAAGCCAGAGGAAGAAAAAAGCAGAAGTGACGAGGTGGTAATGTTGCAAAGGAAGGTGCCCTATGTTGATGTGTTTGGTGAATGAACAACGATTATATCGCCTATATTATTGTGTGAAAACCAATATACTCCTGGACTACATATAAATTCATATCAAATAAATAAATAAATACCTAATTTGAGTGGTTTGAATTAGATATCCCTCTCACAGTATCATTTTCTCTGGAGCCAACCCTCCCATACAGAACGAAGCAGGTGAGGGTATTCTCACCTGTAGAAGCATTTATAAGCTCAGGTGGGCAATTTCTCTATGAATTTTCGATGATTCTCATAAAAAGTGGAAGTTGTAGCCAAAAAAAAAGAAAAAAAGAAAAGGGGGAAAAAAATGAAAATAAAAAATCTGCCAGGACTGGGGAAGGTCAATCGTGAAAAATCAGCCAGGACATGGCGAGTTAATATGGGTATAGTACAGAAGCCTCCATACTACAGTAAGTCCTGTGTTTTGTAACAAGGTCTTCACAGCATCACCCACCTTTGCTTGCTCAGCCACTCTATTCTCCACTTTTTTTACACATTTAGCTACGATACTTCTCTCTTCTATTATGACAACAAAATATTTAAAAAACACAGGAATCAGCTTCCTTCAAAACTATAGTGTACACAGTCATCCCATAAGTGTCTAAATGTCTTATTTTAGCTGTAAGCTCAACACTAGGCAAAACAAGGGAGTGTCTGAAATCTCACTGAACTGCTCTTGAGTTGCCTTGATTCATGGGATGATTTCGGACACACACACACAAAATAACAACAACAATCTATCCATCATCCAATCCTACATTGCCTCATGAGGAGCATAGGGGCCCAGAGCTAGGCAAGTTGGTCCTGACATTTAAGATGAGTGACTAGCCTCACTCATCCCTGAGTGGCATTATGGGTGCAATAAACCCCAACCACCCCTTGGATATAAATCTTCACTGACTCAAGCCAACTGGAGCACCGCAGTTACCCACTAAACCACCAGGTGCCATAATTTGGTTACATGGTTACCACCCAGCATAGTAGATGGTTTCCTGGTGTACAGAAAACATAACAATAATAATAATAATCATCATCATCATCAACACCCGGACCTCCTTTCCCACCATAGGGCAGGGTAAGGAGCAGCAACATCCAGACTGCCATAATTTCCCCAGTCCAATGGGCCATGCTTCCATTCACTCACCATTCAAGCCCCCAGAATCCTGGCTCTGTGTGCTATGTCAAATACATTCACCACATCCTGTAGCTTCACGTAAACTTATCCAACGGAGTCAATCCGGACACCGTCATGTCAAAAAGGGGTGCCGAATCCCTGATCATGCGCCTTTCCTCACAACATTCATCCAGCCAACTCAATCTCTTGTCAGTCCCCTTGCCTCACCGACTTCCAAACCTCCCTCCCTCACACACTCATCCACCATATGCCTCCACCTCCTCCTTGGCCTAACTTACCTCCTCAAATTAGCTCAGAGATACCTTCTCACCACTCTATTGTTATCCATTCTCTCTCTACTATATCTATCTATCTATTGCTAGACGCCTTAATCCCGTATGGGGTGGCCACAAACAAATAGCCTCCATGTCGCCCTGTCCTCTCCCCCACTCCATTTCATTGCCCTGCTTCCAGCTCACACACCCCCTCTCTCATATACCTCTCCACTCCATCCCTCCTCATCCTTGGTCTCCCCCTCCCTCTCCCCCCCTCCACCTCACTCACATACACTCTCCTTGTCAGTCTCTAACTCTCCATCCTCTCCACATGGCCAAACCACCTCAATGTGTTTCTCTTAACGCTTCCTATCACATCCACACCACAACGCTCCATCACTTCCTCATTTGTCAGTCTGTCTCTCCATGTGACTCCACATTCTCCTCTCAAATAACTCATTTCCAATGCTCTCACTCTTAACTTCTGTCCCTCCAACATGGTCCAAGCTTCACTTCCATACGTTAGAGTTGGTAACACAATACTGTCATGTAGCAGCTTTTTCACTTCCATGCTCACTTCCCTGTTTCCAACCACTGCTTTCAAGGAACCAGCAACCTTTCTTCCCTGCTGTACCCTTTCAAGCACTTCACCCTCTAAACTTCCATCTTTACTCTTCACACTTTCCAAGTACTTAAACGCACTCACATTTTCCATTTCCTCCTCATCCAACCTCATTGTACATTCACTGACTTCACATCTCTCAAAGACCATAACTTTATTCTTCCCTACATTCACCTTTAGATTCCGTTTCTTACACAGTCTCCCAAACCAATCCACCATGCCTTGCAGCTCCCCTTTGTCTTCAGTTAACAACACAGTATCATCTGCAAACAACAGTACAGAGAGTTTCCAAACACTGCCCTCTCTCACTAGGGCCACTCCAACATCCACTGACCTACCTTGTATCTCTTTTATGACTCCATCCACATACAGATTGAACAACCATGGAGACATGACACATCCTTGTTTCAGTCCAACCATCAAACAGAAAAATTCACCCAGTTCACTAACCACACGTCCTGCAACCTTAGCACCCTCCTACATACTCTTCACGGCCTTCAACAACTTTCCATCTACTCCATATATTCCTAATACTTTCCACAAACCTTGTCTATCCACCCTGTCATATGCTTTCTCCAAATCCATCAAGGCTGCATACAACTTCTTTCCCTTCTCTAGAAACTTTTCCACTAAGGATCTAAGAATGAATATCTGATCTACACAACCTCTTCCCTTCCTAAAACCTCCCTGTTCTTCTCCAACTAAATGTTCTGATATTTCCCTAATTCTGTCAATAAGGATATCTTACCATATACTTATCCTATTACACTAAGACAAATGCCCCAATGATTATCACACACTTCTGTTTCCCTTTTTCCTTTGTACAGGGGAATAATTATACCTGACTTCCAATCCTCTGGGACTCTACCTTCCTCCCAGGCCAATCTGCACATCGTCCACACCCATTCTACTATTATCTCCCCCCCACGCTTCAGCATTTCACCACACATTCCATCAATTCCTGGGGCTTTCCCCATTTTAACTGTCTTCATTGCTTCCATAACTTCCATTCTACTGATTTCTTCCTCTCTTCTCACATCCCTCCTTCTCCCAGCCATTCCCCAGCCACTTACACGTATACTTGCATTACTTTCATTCTCTATGTTTAACAGTTCCTTAAAGTGTTCTCTCCATCTGCTCACTTCTTCTCCCTTCCCCACTAGTAATCTACCATTTTCATCTTTCACTCCACAACTAACTTCATTGGCACCCTGTCTCTCTTTATCTATTTCCAGAACATTTTCTTACATTCCCTCCACTTTACCATTCAAGTTCCTTCCAAATTCCTCATCCACTCTCTTCTTACTAATCTTTTCACCTCTCTTTTCCTCTCTACATATACTTCTTTCTTCCATCTCTCAACTTCTATAACACACCTGTTTCTCATCCACTCACTATATTCTTTCTTCTTTTGTGCCACAGCCTCTCTCACCTCTTCATTCAACCATGCTGTTCCCTGCATCCCTTTTCATCGTCTCTTTACCCCACACACCACCTCACATGCTGCACAGATTTCTTCTGTGAATATCTTGCACAAACCTTCCACATCCCCCATCTGCTCCAATCTATATTTACTCAATCGCTCCTCCACTTCCCTCTTGTATTCTGCCTTTTTCCATCCTCTTCTAACTTTTCCACCCTCTTTGTATGAACTATTTCCTCCTGTCTTTCCCTTCTACTATATAATAATAATAAATACTAACTCAACCAGTGAATCTGCTACCTGCAAGATATCTAATATCTGATATTGGTTTTGTAAAGTACTGTATTTGAGCAACAACTAAAAAATATATATATACAGTAATCCCTCTATTATTCGGACGTCCAATACTCGGACATACTCACTATTCGGATATTGTGGGCTGCCCAACCCCCAAAATGCCAACAAAATTGAAAAAAAAAAAAAATCGATTTTTTGGGACCGCGTCAGTTTGAATTTCCCGTCTGCGCCGATCGGCTATGTTTACACTTGTGGCGCCTGTCTGTCGGTCGCCATTACCCACTCAGTTACTGCCTCGTGAACACCTCCAACAATGGCAACTGAAGTGATTGCTTTTGTGGTGATACCCTACCTCCTACAGTGCTTGATACTGCTCTTCACCTTCTTCATCATGTGTGTGATGATGGAATTTACTGTTATGTACAGTGCAGTGAAGTGATGTGATTCCAGTTATAAAAAAAAAAAAACGTTGTGGAAAGTGTTGGTGATAAGTGCTGGTGATTCTCAATTGGAAAGGTGTCAGGTGCAAGGTCTTCCTGTCAGAGTCTGAGATGATACAGTGGGTTATTACATCAGGATGGCAGCTTCTTGTTCGTAAGTACCCTAACTTCATGCCTAACCTGTTTTCATCATGCTGTAAATGTGTTAAAAAATTACCAAAAATGTTAATCATAATTTCCTGCTTGCAATTTAATTTTTTCATTCATGGTTCTTAAGTGCACTAGCTAGGAAAAAGGTGGGAGCCAGTGAATTTCATATTCAGTCATAACATAACCTAACCTAACCTAACCTAACCTATCCTAACCTAACCTATGGTTACCATAAAGATTTTCATGCCTAACCTGTATTCATCATGCTGTTAAAGTGTTAAGAAATTACCCTAAATGTTAATCATAATTTCCTGCTTGCAA
>JAGKTI010014033.1:0-22216 GCA_018397915.1 Birgus latro
ACACACACACACACACACACACACACACACACACACACACACACACAAAAAGGTTGGCAAACTACTTAGCAGGCAGATGTGCGACTGTAACATTTGCTGGTCAGTCATCAAACATCAGAAATTTCACAGACGGCATCCCTCAAGGATCTGTTTTGTCCCCTACACTCTTTAACCCATACGTGCATGACATACCATATCCCACACACCACAGATACATATAGCTTCCTATGCAGACAACATAACACTTACATGTTTAGTACACACCAAAATGCAAACACAGCGACACACATCCTCCAACCTTACCTCAACACACTGTACAAATAGTTCACAACAGACTCAATATAGCCCCAGCCAAATCTACAGTGACCCTTCTCACAAACTGGACAGCAGAACAGTCACATTCCACACCTCACCATAAACAACACCCCCCTACCACATACACACACACACACACAGAGTTGAGGCACCAGACACACAGATGAGGCACCAGAGAGACAACATGTACAACACATCGCTCTGAGCTGACCAACCTTGGCCACTACTGGCCATACCTAAACAGTATCTTATGTTAGTCAAGCTCTGTACTAGATTAAACTAAATGGCATCCTAAAATAGATGAGGAAGTTTAAGAAAAATTGTTCAAATAACAGAATACAGCAAATTAGTGCAGGAATGCACTGAATAAGCTCATCAGCTGTTTAGTCTACTGTATGCACCAAGGAATGCATACTTGTAAGTAGAATTTTCTTTCTCTTAGTACCACAAGATGACCACCATCTTTAGTAATGCAAATTTGGAAGGAGTTAAGGGATAAAGGTAGAAAGGATGATAATTTCTACCATGAACTGGTTGAAATGGAGACGTACAACGAGCTAGTAGAACGGGTACACAGATTAGAGAAGGCATTTCAGTGAAATGGATGAAATTAAAAAGCAATTGCAAATGCAGGAGGAAAATGAAAAATTAGTAAAGGAAGTAAACAAGAGAGACACAACAATAGATGAGCTGTCAGTTGAGGTGAGTTCACTTAGGAGGAAGATTAGTGAAATGGCAAGCACAGTTGTCAACCACGAGAGTACGGTATACAGTCAGGTCTCGCTATATGACTGTTCAATATGTGAAAAATTGCTACAGTGATAATTCAAAAGTTATATAGTACCCTTTCTCAGAAAAATGTTAAGAAACTGGTCGCAATTTTACTAGAACGATATTTGTAACAGATGCCTCAAAGAATCTGCTGAAATGCACGTGGGTCGAACGTCAGCTGTCTAAGCCAATACGACCACCCAACGTTTACATGCACTGAACCCCAATTTCGGGTATGAGCAGGTGGCAGCCTTCATGCCAAGCCTATGAGTCTCACTCACCCACTTGCTCACGTGTCTCACGCCTATGGTTGTCTCCCTTGCATCCTTCGAGTTACCTAACCTTTTCGCTTGTGTAAGACCCTCACATTGCTATCACTAACACCAAGTAACAGTGCAACTACGCTACACTACAAAGCGCTGTGTGAGAAGTGGAGAGAGAACTTTGAGTGTATGAAATAAATGAAACTCTGAACTTGGAAATCATGTCTGGTGCTAACTCCACTGGAAAGTGTGGTGCTAATGAAGGCTAAAAGGGCAAGGCATAGCCTTTTCCTTGATGTGAAATTAGACACAGTTAGGTGCCATAAAGAGTGGCAGGGCCCCAAGACCACTGATGCCCTAAAGCTGCATGAGTCCATGGTCTCTACAGGCATAAAGAAAGCAGATGCTATAATTACAGCATCACAGAATGTGCCTTACCTGACCACAAAGCACCTAACAAGAGCATGAGAGCCTACCAAGGAGGAGATGGACTGTCTCCTGGCTCTGTGGATTAATGACCTGAACTGAGCAAAGCAGCCTCTTCTCTGCTCCTTCATCTGCAGTATGGCTCTCAATCTGTGGATAGACCTCAAGGATGAGAAAGGCATGGGAGCCAAGGAGGCGTTCAAGGCCAGCACAGGTTGGTTTGAGCAGTTCAAGGCCCATGGTGACCTTAAACATGTGGCGAGGCTGCTAGTGCAGACCACATGAAGGCCGAGGCATTCCCTGCACAAATGAAGGTGATTATTGAGGGGAATACTCTCAAAAACAGGTCTTAAACTCTAACAAAACAGGCCTGTTTTGGAAGCAGATATCAAGGAAGACATACATCAGCCCAGAAGAACAATGTGCACCTGGGTTCAAGACAGCCACGGATTACCTCACCCTCCTCCTTGGTGCCAATGCAGGGGGGTACCTGAAGCTCAAGCCACTTCTGGTGTATCACTGGCAAGGATCATAAAAGAGAACCTTGGGGTTATTTGGAGGAGTAACTCCAGCGCCTGGCTGACCTCCGCGTTCTGCCAGTCGTAAATCGTCGTGTACGTCGCACTGCCTGCAAGACTATGCCAGCAGGAGCAACCTTGCCAAACGTTTCCTCCTGCTTGTCAAAATGCTCCAAGTGCATGGAGAACTGTGTGGATTACAGTAGAGTCTCCATTATAAAATATTCACGGGACTTTCAAAACTTCGATTAATCGATTTTTACATATAAAAGAATACAATAACATACAGTACTGTATGTACTTGTACTTAAGAAAATATACCCCCATCATCATAGCAACTGTACATGTAACATCATATAATATACATATAATATAATGTATCACATAATATTCAAGAGAACAGTACTGTACAGTAGTCCCTCCAAGACCCGACGTAATAGAGCCAAAGACATGTCCGGGACGTGGTTTCGTCAGGAACTTGGGAAAATGCCCTCTGGACAGGTACTTATGGACCTTAACAAGGTGACCAGAGTCCTGCTATTAGGCAGGACAGTCCCACTTTTTTTTACATCTGTCCCATCCTTTTAACTGTGACTAAAATGTCCCGCTTTATCAACAAATTATCTTAAATGTCCTGCTTTTATGAAATTACGATGAATTAGTAAAATTATGCATAATCCAAACCAAATGATATACTGCATTGTTAATATAAAATATGTAATACCATACTTACTAACTGGTAACTTTGGTCGGCCCATTCACCGTACCGTACGGTATGTTCGGAGTTTGTTTGAGACATTATGTTTGATTAGCAGCCTGAGGGTGGGTTGCAGTGCAGCAGCAGTTGCTGTCATATGTATGTGTGTGTGCATATATATATAAATATGTATATGCACACATACATGCGTGTGCACGCGAGTGTACGACAATGTCCCGGTTTTAGCTCCAGTAAATCTAATAACCTTAACCCTAACCCAACCTAACTTTCAAAGCTACCTAAATAACTCCCTAACAGACATGCACAGAACCTATTTTAAACCCTATTCACACAAGTAAGGAACAGAAACCATGAAGTAAATAAAAAAGGAACCAAAGAATGAGAAATTAGATCTATGGAAAATATTCAGCAGTGTACAGGGTACTTAAGACTCATCTGTGGCCATCGCAAAGATTAACCCGCCTCCTCTTGGGGTCTGACAGTGGTGAAGGTGCACTTGAAGTATGTACAGTAATCCAGTGTTGCACTGCACTTAATCCTCTGCACTCTGAGTTCTAATTTTATAACACTGCACATTCTGTTCTTGTGCTGCTCTTGAAACTCATCAGTTTTGCACTCTGCACTTAATCCTTTGCACTCTGAATTCTAATTTCTTAACACTGCACATTCTGTTCTTACTTCCACTGCACTTGAAACTCGCCAGTGTTGCACTCTGCACTTAATCCTTTGTACTCTGAAATCTAATTTCTTAACACTGCACATTCTGTTCTTTACATTGCACAACACTGTAAATTCCCATGTGGTCTAGTGGCGAGTTTTTGCTGTTTATTCACTGTCAGAGTCGGAGAGTAGGGGTGGCCGAGGGGCGCGTCACTGGGACGTGGTGATGGACTAACCACTGCAGACGACTCTGAAGATAGCCGCAAACTCACGTCCAGTGGTGACTCCACCGTGACTGATGTGCTGGGCTGTGGCTCGGAGCTGGAAGGCATGTCTTGGTGAGGCAGTGGTGTGGAGCCAGGACTGGGCACGGCAGGGGTCAAGGGCCTGAAGAAAATGTCAATGGTTGATTGATGTAAGGAATGGTGATTCTGGCGATTAATGATGCACTGCCTAAAAGCGCACACTTCCTTCGCAAGTCCCAGGGGCCCCATCTCCCTGCCACAGTCCAGGTGTTCAAGGTAGTCCATAATGAATTCAACGTGCCCCCGGAGTGCACTCAGATTGGGGATGGCTGTAGTAGTAGCGCACTGAGAGGAGTCCGCATCATCCTCGCTGTCCTCGTCGGAATCTTCAAGCTGGGCACTTGTACCTGCAATTGAAGATGCGATCTCGATATCACACATGATTCGATACCCAGGATCGTCCTCATCGCCATCCAACCACTCACGCACTTCATCCACATCCACCTCATCGTCAGCCGGACGAAGACATGCATGGAAGTTATCCACGTCAAAACGTAGAAAGTCATGCACCACATCGGCTCTGAGAAGCAGATGAGACCAACCACTTTCCAGAGTCTTTACAGGGACTTCCCTCCATGCACTGGCCCAGTTGTAGATGGCGGACTTGCGGTTGTGGGGACAAAGGTTTCCCACAGTCAGCTGGCCTTGTGTGTCCCGTCCCTCCCTGTGCTCGTCCTCATCCTCGAAAACAACCATCACCTCGGCCAGGAACTTCTGACGGTACAGCCTCTTCATAGCCACGATCACTCCTTGGTCCATTGGTTGGATGAGAGCAGTAATATTAGGTGGCAAAAACATGCACCTAATGTGGTCATTCTCAGCCACCAACTCCTTGTCGGACGGATGCATAGGTGCATTATCCAGAAGAAGGAGAGCCTTTACCTGGCTGTGTGGTACTCCCAGTGTCTTCGTCTGATAATGGATGACCTCCTTGACAGAGTGCTAGTAAAACCAGAATTTAAAGATCTTGGCTGTGAACCAAGCCATCACAGAATGGTACCAAACGACACGAAGGACATCCATCAACCCACGAAGGCACCGAGGCTGCATTGCACGGCCAACAATAACGGGCTTGAGCCAGTGCATGCCGTTAGCATTGACATAATACAAAGCAGATATCCGCTGCTTGGAGAACTTGCATCCGGGTACATCCTTGGCCGTCTCTTCTGCTAGAGTGTTCATTGGCAGCGAGCGGCAGAATAGACCAGTTTCATCACCATTGTAAACATGACCGAGAGTGAGGCCCTCCCTGTCAATCAAGCCCTTCAACTTCCGCTGAAACTCTTCTACTCCCTCCTTGTTAGCGCCTAAAGCTTCACCATGGGCCTTATGGTTGGTAAGTCCATGTCGTAACTTGAAAGTGAAAAGCCAACCCTCAGATAACCTTGCGAACTTCTCAGCAGCAGCCTTCAGCTATGTACCACGCACCAGCACACCAATGGCACATTGCTGACAATACCAAATCAATGTGGAGCGGCCAACTTCTGCAAACCTGGGAGGGTAAATAATCTTCCTCTGCACTTTGCGTTTGGTCTTCGATGAGAAGTCTACCATGTGCTGTACTGGATGAGTTTGTCCTGCGCTTTCTTGATATCGAACGAGGTAAAGCAGGCCAGGTTGAATTCTCAGAGGATGCAGGATGTCGACCATCCTGCGTCCACCTTCTCCAATATTTCCCTCTTCTTCTCCAGAGTCAAAACCATTCATTTCCTCATCAGGCGGGGGGGCCATCATCACACACACGAGTAAGAGGCAGCAGAGAAACAGCAGGGCCTGCAGAAGGTAGGGCACCACCACAAAGGCGAGTACGTTGGCAGCCATAGCGACGAGTGTGCAGTCATGACGGTAGGTAGGTAGGAAGTGGGGAGGATGCACGGGTGCTCTACCGGACGTCAGGGGAACTCCACACCAAAACACAGCTGCTTGTCACTGCATGGGAAATTCAAAGCAGGGTTGAAAAAAATATATATTTTTTTTTATTTTTTGTTTTTTGGTCATTTTTGGTGTCCAAAAAACCGAGCCCAAAATGTCCGGGATTTGGACATCCAGGTCTTACAGGGATCACTGTATTATGGAAGAGTTCAGAAATGATAGAGACAATTTGGCAAGCAAGCAGTCTGATAGATCAGAGCAGTGATATTAAGGAGCAGATATCCCAGGTGAATCAAGCGATGCAAAGCTACAAAATTGATGTGGAAACTACGTAAGCTGAAATGGTGAAAGTAAAGAAAGACTTAGAAACAAATGTCAAAGAAAAGAGCATTAAAAAAGAGGTGAACAAAATAATCCAAAACAATCCAAAATTGGTCAAAGATTCAGCACATATCAACAAATCTACAGTAATCGCTGGTATAGATGAGGATGAAATAAAAAAATAAGATTTCAAGAGATGAAAAGGAGATGGCAAATATAATGAGCATATTGAAGGAAGTATCAGAGGAGCTAGGGAAATACAAGAGAAATAAGTCAAGGCCCCTGAAAGAAACCTTCCAGAGTGTAAATACCGTGGAGGAGATACTAAAAAATGCAAACAAACTTATGGAAAAAGGGGAATTCAAGAACGTATGGATAAAGAGATGCCTAACCCAAGAGGAACTGGGATTACTAAATGAGGGACGAGGCAAAATCAAGGAACGAGGGAAGATCAGAGGATGAAAAGAATACATTATTTTACAAAGTAATTGGATTGCAGTTATGAAAGTAGTACATAACCAGAAGGGAATAAGAAGAAGAAAGGCAGAAGACCCAAGTCATGACAAGTATGTAAGCTAGATGATTAAGCTGATATACTCAAATGGAAATGGTATGGTATCTAAATTATTAGATGAATGATTATATCAAAGAAATGGAACCACATGTTATTTGCCTAACTGAAACAAAATTAACACGAAGAATATCAAACCATACCCTAAACCTAGAGGAATACAATATATGGAGAAGAGACAGGAACTTAAAAAGAGGAGGAGGAATTATAATATTAACCCCTTAACGGCGGGTCGTCACTTTCATGACGGTCGGGTGCAATGGATCATACCGCTGGGCGTCACTTGAGTGACTCTGTGTTATTTTTAATTCCCCCGGGCTTTCAGGTGGTGGCTTGTATCATCTACCAGCACTGCCAATGTCCAACAAGAGTCAGAGCTGCTAATATCATCAGTACTCCCATCCATTGTTGACAATTTAGCCATTTTCCCCCATTCTAGACTCCCCTCCCTACCTCCCCTCCATTACCCTCTCGTGTCGTCTGCTCAGCCATTCTGTGCTAAGTAAATCTTCCCCGGATTTTTCCACTGTTTTCATCCAGTGAGTGATTTTTTTTTTTTTTTTTTTTATGTGTCCGACTCTGGGCATAGGCTTCACAGCCTGCTATCAAGGCCCAGTCGTCCTCCTACAATCTACATGTCACCACTTCGGCGCTTAACACCCACCGTCCATATTGAATACATGCTAGGGCTGTCTCATACAGGACTGGTGTATTGGTATTAGCGGGGTCATTTTTACGACATGTCGGCGGGTCTTCTGGTAGATCAGTAAAGCCTGATTTAATGAAATTCAAATCCTATATTGTTCCCTGCACCAGCGAGGATTCGAACCTGGGTCCCACGGGACCGCAAGCCAACTCTCTACCGATCGAGCTACCCCTATTCTTATACAAAATAATATATATATATAAAAAATAAGGTAATTGATAGGGTCATACACATGGAATTGGCTAATTATCACTTGGCAACATCCAACCTGCACTCGTTCGCTAATTTCCCCTGCTTTTTTTTTCCCCGTGAAATATGCCGTATGAGCTACTCTCGTAATATAGATGTATATACGAAAGGAAGGGAGAAGCCTGAGTGATATTTTTATTCACCTGGAACTACCTAATTTCTTATGTATTGTCTAGATTTCCTACGACTTGTTTCTTAGCATATACATTAGCAGCTGACATTTTCAACTCTTGGCTACTGAGATACAGTCAATTCGCTCAGTTCACTGTCGTCCTTCACGGTGAAATGACGCTCCTCCATTTCTGCCGCTTTTGCGCCTATTATAAAAGGCCCTGTGGCCTCTACCCCTACTAAACATCGTGTGGGAAGCGGTAAAAGACTGTAGATAAATATAAGTGTAATAAAGTACTAAAAATAATAAAGTGTGACTGTGTATATGAGTAAGAAATGACAGGATACCAACGGCGAATTAGCGCGAGTAGGAGGCTCGTACGCGCTCGTATTTTACATTGCATTCACAGTGTTTTTTTTTTTAGTATGGATTCCAAACTACTTGGAAATCATTGAATAGTGTTTCTAGTGATAATATCTGGCAGTGGTATTCAGATTAGGGGATGTTGGGAAGTGTAAAGTGGAGACTTAGTTACCCAACTTCAGAAGTCTCCACAAGTCCTACGGTAGTTGACGAGGGCTAAAAAAACATCCCAGGAGAAAGCTGAAGGTATGTGCCATATGCATATGTAATTACTGTATAATATTCTAGGACTAATAACTGATTTTTGGCAAATATTTTGTAAAAAGTCAGTCGGAGCGCGAATATCCCCGCGGGAATGGCCCGGCCCGCCTCCGACAACCCCGCGGGAATGGCCTGGACCGCCTCCGACAACCCCGCGGTGTAGGGGTTAACAAAGAAAACTCTACAAGTCAAAGAAATAAAACTAGATATACCCTCACAAGTAGAAATTATTGCAGCAGAGACTAATACATCTGAAGGGAAAGTAACTGTGGCAAATTTATACATGCCACCCAAATCAAACACTTGGGAAAGAGGCAAATATGAAGACCTAGCAGAAAGTGCAATTCAGAGTTTAAGAACATTACTACATAGAATGGGTGAGAAATCTGAAAGAATTATATTAACTGGAAATTTCAATACAAATATAAACTGGAATACTCTAGATGTAAGAAGCCATGAAAGCTGCTGGGATCAAAAGCTCCTGGATCTTGTGCTGGAGTTTTTCCTAACACAGCATGTAATGGAAAACATTATGTATATTCTGTTTGTTCTCCAATATTTTTTTGATCAAAAATCAAATGTCAATCATCTGAGATGTATGTAGTACGGTACTAAAATAATTTTCCTTGAGATCGCAGGTCTATGAAAAAACAGCTCAAATCTGTGTCACTTTCGTTCATATTTACTATTTTTACCATCTTAACTGAATATTTTTTTTTACCCATCACATCTGGGTGACATGTATACGTGATGACCCGAGGACACACAGGTGACATGTATACATGATCTAGTATTTCGCGGCATTGTCTGAATATTCCGCAGGTTATTTCCACCACACGCAGCCACTGGCAACCTTCTTGCATGCATCTGAGTCATGCTTTAGTTACCTGCATACCTCCATAATGGACAGACCTACGCAAAAAGTTTTCCCTGTGTCCTGATACTTGGCTGAGTCCCCGCAGCCACTGACTTCAACACCAACGAAGTCCAAAGGCCAGAAAAGAAAAGGCCTTAGTGACAGAGCGATAGGGAGAGAACTCGGGGTGACATTATCGCCAACTGTGACTGGAGAAAGTGACTCTTCCTCTCAGGAAAGCGACCGCCATGATGAATGTCAATATTTATGTGTCATGTGAGGAGGGTGGAGGACATGAGTCTTCCACTGTGCACCAACTGTTTCCCTCTGTACGTTCATCTGCTATTTCTGATGATGGGAATGGTTCAGAGGGTACTGACGATCCTGAAGTAGATGGAAGAGGAAGTAGGAAGTGGAGACGGGGAGGAGGGAGGAGGAAACGTGGTGCATCAAGCCTCACGCCACCACTGTCTATTTATGTGAATAATGGAAACAGAAAGTTCATTTCATTATGAAATCAGTGGCTTATTTTTTATTGAAAGTTTTTGTGTGTGTATATTTATTATGATGAAAATGTACAAATCACAGAGAAAAAAAATCTGTTATAATGGAAAATACAGTATTTTTTTATTATGGACAGTATGTGAATGACTATTTTGTTCACAAAATGTTTGTTAGGTTTTATGTAACAGTAATAGTAGTAGTTGTAGTAGTGGTAGTAGTAGTTGTAGAAGTAGTTGTAGTGGTGATAGTTGTAGTAGTAGTTGTTGTGTAGTGGTAGCTGCAGTAGTAGTAGTGGTAGTTGCAGTAGTGGTAGTTGCAGTAGTGGTAGTTGTAGTAGTGGTAGCCGTAGTAGTCAGAGTATAGTAGTATTTGTAGTAGCTGCAGTGGTAGCAGATATAGTAGTAGTGGTAGCAGTACTGTAGTAGTAGTTGTAGTGGTGATAGTTGTAGTAGTTGTAGTTGCAGTAGTAGTAGGAGTTGTAGTAGTGGTACTTGTAGTAGTAGTAGTGGTAGCTGTAGTAATAATAGTAGTAGTAGTAGTATTTGTAGTAGTAGTTGTAATACCCAGACTTCCAGTGGCACAGCAGTGCTAGAATCAAGCAACAAAGCAAGCCAAACATACAGTGTGTGTGTGTATGCATGCGTGCGTGCATGCGGTAGTAAAGCAGTAGTGAGGCAAGCAAGTGCACATGCCTGTGCCTGAGGCAGCCTGCCTCAATGTCATTGCTATGGTCACCAGACTCAAAGCAGTACTCCTGCCACATTTTTGAAAAATGTACAGTACATGGAAATAGTGTTTGTGGTGGATTGCGGTCTTCTGGAAGTGTTATTTTTGTGGAAGGCTAGCATGAGCCTTAGTTGTGTCACTGAACATCTGCCATGCATATGGACACAGGCAAAAAAACAAAAATTGCTCCCTTTCCCCGCTCACTCACTCTGACTAGACGCCTTTCACGGACAATTTTGGGCCTTCAGCTTGAAGTCAAAGGATTGTGGAGTATTATGACACATAGTTTTTTTTATTTAAGTATTAGCTGAGATATAAAGGTTTAAAAATAGATGATTTTCTCAGGAATGCCCAGCTGGAAGAAGGGTTGGCAGGAATACTGTATAATTAACCCATCGCATCTGGCATATTATGCCAGATGTGATGGGTTAATGATAAAGGTGATCAAGAACCTAACCCCCCATTTCTTAACAATCTTATGGGAAAAATTGATTTGTTACTTGACTAATTCGTTATTCAACCACTTTTATGGAATGCATCCCCGTCGAGCAGTGGGGGAGAGGTGTACAAACATTATATACCTTTAGTGATGAATTATGCAAGCCCTGCTTGGGCTTCTAACCTCATTAAACCACACTACAACACCCTACAGACCATACAGAACAAGGCCCTAAAAATAATCACAGGCTGCACAGCTACTACACCTACAGACCACCTATGCCAAGAAACCAAAGTCCTCAAAGTCAAGGATCATCTAGAAATGAGAGGCAAACAAATTCTTGCCACAACCTCCCAAAACACACACCATCCACTACCCTAAAAATAATCACAGACTGCACAGTTACTACACCTACAGACCACCTACACCAAGAAACCAAAGTCCTCGAAGTCAAGGATCATCTAGACATGAGAGGCACACAAATTCTTGCAGCATGCTCCACAAACCCACATAATCTGCTACACTACATGGCAGCACATCCACATACACCAAAGAACATCAACACAATACCCAGCAAACGATCTATCTATCTATAGCCCGAAGCCCTAATCCCCCAAAGGGTGGCCGCAGACAAAACACCTCCAAGTCGCTCTGTCACCCACCACTTGCCTACCCTCCCCCCAGCTCACTCCCCCCTCCCTCAAATACCTCTCAACTCCATCTCTCCACCTCATCCTCAGTCTTCCCCTCCCTCTCCCTCCCTCCACCCCACCTGCATACACCCTCTTAGTCAGTCTTTCATTCTCCATTCTCTCCACATGTCCAAACCACCTCAGTGAATTTCTCCTAATCTTCTCAACCACAACCACATCCACCCCACAACGTTCCTTCACTTCTTCATTCGTCAGCGTGTCCCTCCATGTCACTCCACGTGCTCCTCTCAAGTAACTCATTTCCACTGCTCTCACTCTACTTGTTACCCTCAAGCAAGGTCCATGCCTCGCTTCCATACGTCAGGGTAGGGATCACAATACTGTACTATCATGCAGTGACTTCTTGACTTCCATACTCACCTCCCTATTTCTCATCACCACTTTCAGTGAACCAACAACCTTCCTTCCCTGCTGTACCCTTTCAAGTATTTCATCCTCAAAACCTCCATCCTTACTCAACACACTACCCAAGTACTTGAATGCACTCACATTCTCCATATCCTCACCATCCAACCTCACTGTGCATTCTGTGACTTCATTCCTCTCAAACACCATAACTTTACTCTTGTTTACATTGACTTTCAGATTCCTCTTCTTACACACTGTCCCAGATTCACTCACCAAACCTTGCAACTCCCATTCGTCTTCACCCAACAATACTGTATCATCAGCAAAACACTGGAATCTTCCACATATCACCCTCATTCATTAGAGCCACTCCCACATCCACTGCCCTACCTTGCACCTCCTTTATAACCCCATCCATGTATGTATTAAACAGCGATGGAGACATCACACAACCCTGTTTCAGTCCCACACTCAGATCAAAGAACTCACTCAGCTCACCATCCACTCACACTAGCTCCTTCGTACATACTCTTCACAGCATTCAACAATTTCCCCTCCACTCCATATATTCTTAATACCTTGCACATACCTTGCCTATCTATTCTGTCATAAGCTTTCTCCAAGTCCATGAAGGCAGCATACACTTTCTTTCCCTTCTCTAGATAGTTCTCCACTAAACATCTTAGAACAAATATCTGGTCTACACAAGCTTCTCCCTTCCTAAATCCCCCATGTTCTTCTCCAAATAACTCCTCTGTTATATGCCTAACCCTATCAATAAGTATTCTACCATATATCTTTCCAGTCACACTAAGAAGGCAAATACCCCTATGGTTACCACATACTTCTCTCTCCTTTTTTCCTTTATATAAAGGAACAATTATACCTGATTTCCAGTCCTCTGGAACTCTTCCCTCTTCCCAAGTCAATCTACACAACTTCCATAACCACTCCACAACAATCTCACCCCCATACTTCAGCATTTCACCACACACTCCATCAATTCCTGGGGCCTTTCCCATCTTGATCTTCATTGCTTCAACTACTTCTGCCCTACTGATCTCTTCCTCCCCCCTCTCACTTCTTCTTCTCCCAGACATTCCCCAACCACTTATACTCACACTGCTCTCACTCTCTACATTCAACAAATCCTCAAAGGTGCTCCTTCCATCTCCTCTAATTTTTCTCTCTTCTTCAACAGCAATCTATTATTCCCATCTTTCACTCCCCTACTACTATATATCCTCTTTCACACTGTCTTACTTTCTTTACCTCCTTCCAAAACACTTTCTTACTCTCCCTCCATTTTACACTCAGATTCCTCCCAAACTCCTCATCCACTTTCTTCTTACTCTCCTTCTCCAATCTCTTCACCTCTCTTCTCCAGCTCACATATACCTCTCTCTTTTCTCTCTCATCTTCTCCCCTACCTCTGCTCACTAGCCTTTCACTAATATGCCTTCTTCTTTTGTTCCACAGCTCGTTTCACCTCATCATTCCACCATGCTGTCCCTTGCACACACCTGCATCTCCTCCTCACTCCACAAACCACCTCACAAGCTGCGCCCATCTCTTCCGTGAAAATCTTACATCTTCCACCCCTTTCATCTGCTCTAACTCATACCTTTCCAATCTTTCTTCCACTATGCTCTTATACTCTGCCATTTTCTCACTATCTTGTAACTTATCCACTCTTCTCACAGGAGCTACTTCCTCCTGTCTTCCCCATGGTCTCTTCACCCACTTTCTTTGCAGCCTTACCTTGGCCATCACCAAGTGATGGTCTGAGATTCCATTCCCCCACCCTCTCCACGCACTTGCATCCAACACTTGTCTTCTCATTCGCTCATCCACACACACGTAACCTATCATTGCCTTTCGTTCTACAAGTTCACCATCCATCCTCCTCATGACTCTCCATGTATACCTGCGGATCATCTTTTGCCGAAAGTAGGTGTTGGCTATTGCCAACCCCTTACCAGCACAGACGTCCACCAAGGCACTACCATTCCCATCCACCTCAGCTGGCACACCCCACTGGCACACCCCCCTCACCCATCTCAAACCAGCTTCCAGAAGCATATCCATACTCAAATCACACGCCGCTCCATTCAGTCGCTCAAAGACAACACACAGCTGCATGCACGGCCTCCTGATATCCACCTTTCTGAATCCTACCTTCCTTGTGAGGACAGGATCCACCTGGCCAGGCTGTGAGATGTGGGCATCATCCAGCCCTCTTATCAGAAGAGGCTGGATGATTCAGGCAGTGATGCCTGTCCAGGATGCAACACAGCATCCTTTACTACTACATACATTATGGAAGACCGCATTGCATACGATCGCTTGCACCAGCAACACAACATACATTCCTTGAGAGCTCTGTGGGAAAGCCCGGTCTCGGCCATGGCCTTCCCTAGGGACTCGGGGTTGTTTGGCCAGGCTGCCCATGGAACAACTACTGCTACCTCCTTCATCTCCCCTGCCAGCAGCACTGAGGAAGACCCAAGGCCATCAACACGTGGTGTGCAAATGCAACATCCTGCATCACCTACCTCTGTCATGTCTGCCTCATCTTCATCGCTGCCAAGCACGCCATACTACCACACTCTCCCTCACCCTCACTGCTCCACTCCCCACTTGCCTCACCACATCGCTCTTCACAAGCCTCGCCACACTGCTCTCTAACAGACTCACCGCCCACTCTTCATTGGCTTCAGCACATCACTCTTGCTTGGCATCAACACACTACTCTCCCCATCTCTCTTCACCTCCTCCTGAGGACCTGGAGTGATCATCCAGGCCTTCCAGCTGTCCCCCAGCCTCGGGGGGAGGGGGACAGCTGGACTTTTGGTGGTGGCAGAGGTTTGGGGTGGGAGGGGCTTTGCAGTTGAGGGAACCCTCCCTTACACCACTGAACCCACATTACATCAACCTCACTATACATTAAATTATTATGCAATAGGTTTTCACTTAATGCAACCCCATCATACATCAAGAACAGAATATACTTACTTCCATGTTTCATGTAAGCACAGTATGCCTTAACCTACCATCAAAAAAAAAAAAAAAAAAAACTGGCCTCAGTTGCTCCAATGCACCAATGTTTCATGTGCCCTGAACCTAGTCCCACACACTTGCCCAAATCATTAAAAAATTACATGCACTTCAACTGTATTTCATATGGATAAAATATGCATACAATACTTATAAATTTTCCAGCTACTTTATAAGAAATCTCAGACACAGCGATTCACATAAGGACATACAGAATGCCCTCATTTTACAAAAGCATTTCACAGGAGCTATTTCCTCCTGTCTTCCCCTTGGTCTCTTCATCCACTTTTTTGCAGCCTTACCTGGGCTATCACGAGGAAAGTGTATGTAAGTGAGGTGGAGGGGGGTAGAGGGAGGGGGAGACCAAGGATGAGATGGAGGGATGGAGTGGAGAGGTGTATGAGAGAGGGGGGTGTGAGCTGGGAGCAGGGCAGTGAAATGGTGGGGGACAGAGCGACATGGAGGCGATTTGTTTGTGGTCACCCCTTACGGGATTAAGGCGTCTGGCAATAGACAGATTTCTTAAAACCAATTGTAAAACGGTTGATCGTATGACAAAATTAGTGCTGAAGTGATCACAACAATGAGAATAACTATCATATATAAAGAAATCAAGCATTACAGCTATCACATGTGGAAAAAAATAAAATAAAATGACAAAACTCCTTAATTCTTATTGATCATATAAGCAAGTGATGTATAAATGAGGGTAACTTGTACCCTACAATACAGAGATAAAACAGGCATAAGTTAGAGGATTGAATCAACAAAAACTGCAGTGGCAGTTAACATCACATTACTACAACTACCAATACCACTGTAACAACTATCACTGCCACGACTACAACTATCATCACTACTACTACTACTACTACCACCACCACCATCATCACTATTACTACTACCACTCCTACCACTACCAAAACTACCATCACTAATACTACAACAACTGCCTTCACTAACACTAGTAAAACAACATTCACTACACAACAACTACCATCACTACTATTACTGCAGCTACTATCACTACACAACAACAAATATCATCTCTATCACTACCACAGCTACCATCACTAAAACTACCATCACTACCAGTGTCTGATCAATACCAATCTACATACTGTATCTGGTGACAGTGCAGCATACAGGATGAACATGTCACATTCTTGTCAACTGCATAAAAGGAGAGTGTACATGAAAACTGCACAACTGGAAGGCTGGCTGTGCAACATTTCGTGCAACCATCTTCATCCCTTATTCCTTCAGTTTCAATATAAAGTATGATGTTCTCAAGTAATTACTTAAAGTACCATACCACTCTACAATCTTCTTAGCTTACCAGCCTCCTCCAATCCCAAACTCACTCACATATTCTTTTTATTTACCTGTTTCAACATCTATCTACATCCACTTTCTCCATATGGCCATACGATCTAAGCACACTTTTATACCCTACTATTAACAGATCTACCTACTCCACATCTTCATGAATCAATATTTCTTAACCTAACTACTCCAAGCAAACCACGCATATTCCTTTTCAGTCCGAGTTATACTGCTCTTAATCATGACTTTTCATTCACGCCATACCAAAGTCATGCATCCACATGTTAACCCGTGGATTGTGAGCCACAGCTCGGGCTGGGTAGCGTCACATTGCGAGCCACAGCTCAGGCTGTGCTGGTTGTGCATTGCCGCTAACTACTCCACCCCTATGCAAACTTACGCATGGTGCTATGCAAAGATGGAGAAAGAGAGATTTTTTTCTTTCCACCAGATGATGCCCTGGATGTTTATCTTCAAGTTTATAATAAACAAAAACAAAACAAAAATTCACTACTCCCCTACGAAAATTGACGCATGGCCCTACGCAAAGACGGAGAGAGAGAATTATTTTTTTCTTTCAGCAGATGATGCCCTGGATATTTATCTTCGAGTTTTTTATTTAAAAAAAAAAAAATCTTCATTTTTTGTTTACCACGGGATGGGATCAAAAAAGGTAATTGCGCAATCCACAGGTTAATATGGGCACTAACATTCCTTCATGAAATCACACAGCAGCAAGATTTTAGTCCATACCAGAGTTATACATCCATGTATGTTAACCCAAGGCATCCCGTTGACGTATGGATATGTCACCACATTTTGCCATGGTGACACCCAATGACGTATCCATACATTTTGCAATTGTGAGGTCCGTCATTTGCCATTTTTCAAGTTTCACGGGTGATTTCTGGTAGGCATACGTGGACGACCTTCCTCTACCTGCCGTCAGGTGAGGATACTGCCCCCCCCCTCTCCATTTTCTTGGCAACTCACCTGTTAGCAGTGACCTGGCCAGTAAAGACATGTCGCATCACGGTCTCTCCAATGACGAAATTCAAGGCGAAAGTGATTCCCGTGGTGGAGGACAAAGGAAGAAACAAGCCAGAGGAAGAAAAAAGCAGAAGTGACGAGGTGGTAATGTTGCAAAGGAAGGTGCCCTATGTTGATGTGTTTGGTGAATGAACAACGATTATATCGCCTATATTATTGTGTGAAAACCAATATACTCCTGGACTACATATAAATTCATATCAAATAAATAAATAAATACCTAATTTGAGTGGTTTGAATTAGATATCCCTCTCACAGTATCATTTTCTCTGGAGCCAACCCTCCCATACAGAACGAAGCAGGTGAGGGTATTCTCACCTGTAGAAGCATTTATAAGCTCAGGTGGGCAATTTCTCTATGAATTTTCGATGATTCTCATAAAAAGTGGAAGTTGTAGCCAAAAAAAAAGAAAAAAAGAAAAGGGGGAAAAAAATGAAAATAAAAAATCTGCCAGGACTGGGGAAGGTCAATCGTGAAAAATCAGCCAGGACATGGCGAGTTAATATGGGTATAGTACAGAAGCCTCCATACTACAGTAAGTCCTGTGTTTTGTAACAAGGTCTTCACAGCATCACCCACCTTTGCTTGCTCAGCCACTCTATTCTCCACTTTTTTTACACATTTAGCTACGATACTTCTCTCTTCTATTATGACAACAAAATATTTAAAAAACACAGGAATCAGCTTCCTTCAAAACTATAGTGTACACAGTCATCCCATAAGTGTCTAAATGTCTTATTTTAGCTGTAAGCTCAACACTAGGCAAAACAAGGGAGTGTCTGAAATCTCACTGAACTGCTCTTGAGTTGCCTTGATTCATGGGATGATTTCGGACACACACACACAAAATAACAACAACAATCTATCCATCATCCAATCCTACATTGCCTCATGAGGAGCATAGGGGCCCAGAGCTAGGCAAGTTGGTCCTGACATTTAAGATGAGTGACTAGCCTCACTCATCCCTGAGTGGCATTATGGGTGCAATAAACCCCAACCACCCCTTGGATATAAATCTTCACTGACTCAAGCCAACTGGAGCACCGCAGTTACCCACTAAACCACCAGGTGCCATAATTTGGTTACATGGTTACCACCCAGCATAGTAGATGGTTTCCTGGTGTACAGAAAACATAACAATAATAATAATAATCATCATCATCATCAACACCCGGACCTCCTTTCCCACCATAGGGCAGGGTAAGGAGCAGCAACATCCAGACTGCCATAATTTCCCCAGTCCAATGGGCCATGCTTCCATTCACTCACCATTCAAGCCCCCAGAATCCTGGCTCTGTGTGCTATGTCAAATACATTCACCACATCCTGTAGCTTCACGTAAACTTATCCAACGGAGTCAATCCGGACACCATCATGTCAAAAAGGGGTGCCGAATCCCTGATCATGCGCCTTTCCTCACAACATTCATCCAGCCAACTCAATCTCTTGTCAGTCCCCTTGCCTCACCGACTTCCAAACCTCCCTCCCTCACACACTCATCCACCATATGCCTCCACCTCCTCCTTGGCCTAACTTACCTCCTCAAATTAGCTCAGAGATACCTTCTCACCACTCTATTGTTATCCATTCTCTCTCTACTATATCTATCTATCTATTGCTAGACGCCTTAATCCCGTATGGGGTGGCCACAAACAAATAGCCTCCATGTCGCCCTGTCCTCTCCCCCACTCCATTTCATTGCCCTGCTTCCAGCTCACACACCCCCTCTCTCATATACCTCTCCACTCCATCCCTCCTCATCCTTGGTCTCCCCCTCCCTCTCCCCCCCTCCACCTCACTCACATACACTCTCCTTGTCAGTCTCTAACTCTCCATCCTCTCCACATGGCCAAACCACCTCAATGTGTTTCTCTTAACGCTTCCTATCACATCCACACCACAACGCTCCATCACTTCCTCATTTGTCAGTCTGTCTCTCCATGTGACTCCACATTCTCCTCTCAAATAACTCATTTCCAATGCTCTCACTCTTAACTTCTGTCCCTCCAACAAGGTCCAAGCTTCACTTCCATACGTTAGAGTTGGTAACACAATACTGTCATGTAGCAGCTTTTTCACTTCCATGCTCACTTCCCTGTTTCCAACCACTGCTTTCAAGGAACCAGCAACCTTTCTTCCCTGCTGTACCCTTTCAAGCACTTCACCCTCTAAACTTCCATCTTTACTCTTCACACTTTCCAAGTACTTAAACGCACTCACATTTTCCATTTCCTCCTCATCCAACCTCATTGTACATTCACTGACTTCACATCTCTCAAAGACCATAACTTTATTCTTCCCTACATTCACCTTTAGATTCCGTTTCTTACACAGTCTCCCAAACCAATCCACCATGCCTTGCAGCTCCCCTTTGTCTTCAGTTAACAACACAGTATCATCTGCAAACAACAGTACAGAGAGTTTCCAAACACTGCCCTCTCTCACTAGGGCCACTCCAACATCCACTGACCTACCTTGTATCTCTTTTATGACTCCATCCACATACAGATTGAACAACCATGGAGACATGACACATCCTTGTTTCAGTCCAACCATCAAACAGAAAAATTCACCCAGTTCACTAACCACACGTCCTGCAACCTTAGCACCCTCCTACATACTCTTCACGGCCTTCAACAACTTTCCATCTACTCCATATATTCCTAATACTTTCCACAAACCTTGTCTATCCACCCTGTCATATGCTTTCTCCAAATCCATCAAGGCTGCATACAACTTCTTTCCCTTCTCTAGAAACTTTTCCACTAAGGATCTAAGAATGAATATCTGATCTACACAACCTCTTCCCTTCCTAAAACCTCCCTGTTCTTCTCCAACTAAATGTTCTGATATTTCCCTAATTCTGTCAATAAGGATATCTTACCATATACTTATCCTATTACACTAAGACAAATGCCCCAATGATTATCACACACTTCTGTTTCCCTTTTTCCTTTGTACAGGGGAATAATTATACCTGACTTCCAATCCTCTGGGACTCTACCTTCCTCCCAGGCCAATCTGCACATCGTCCACACCCATTCTACTATTATCTCCCCCCCACGCTTCAGCATTTCACCACACATTCCATCAATTCCTGGGGCTTTCCCCATTTTAACTGTCTTCATTGCTTCCATAACTTCCATTCTACTGATTTCTTCCTCTCTTCTCACATCCCTCCTTCTCCCAGCCATTCCCCAGCCACTTACACATATACTTGCATTACTTTCATTCTCTATGTTTAACAGTTCCTTAAAGTGTTCTCTCCATCTGCTCACTTCTTCTCCCTTCCCCACTAGTAATCTACCATTTTCATCTTTCACTCCACAACTAACTTCATTGGCACCCTGTCTCTCTTTACCTATTTCCAGAACATTTTCTTACATTCCCTCCACTTTACCATTCAAGTTCCTTCCAAATTCCTCATCCACTCTCTTCTTACTAATCTTTTCACCTCTCTTTTCCTCTCTACATATACTTCTTTCTTCCATCTCTCAACTTCTATAACACACCTGTTTCTCATCCACTCACTATATTCTTTCTTCTTTTGTGCCACAGCCTCTCTCACCTCTTCATTCAACCATGCTGTTCCCTGCATCCCTTTTCATCGTCTCTTTACCCCACACACCACCTCACATGCTGCACAGATTTCTTCTGTGAATATCTTGCACAAACCTTCCACATCCCCCATCTGCTCCAATCTATATTTACTCAATCGCTCCTCCACTTCCCTCTTGTATTCTGCCTTTTTCCATCCTCTTCTAACTTTTCCACCCTCTTTGTATGAACTATTTCCTCCTGTCTTTCCCTTCTACTATATAATAATAATAAATACTAACTCAACCAGTGAATCTGCTACCTGCAAGATATCTAATATCTGATATTGGTTTTGTAAAGTACTGTATTTGAGCAACAACTAAAAAATATATATATACAGTAATCCCTCTATTATTCGGACGTCCAATACTCGGACATACTCACTATTCGGATATTGTGGGCTGCCCAACCCCCAAAATGCCAACAAAATTGAAAAAAAAAAAAATCGATTTTTTGGGACCGCGTCAGTTTGAATTTCCCGTCTGCGCCGATTGGCTATGTTTACACTTGTGGCGCCTGTCTGTCGGTCGCCATTACCCACTCAGTTACTGCCTCGTGAACACCTCCAACAATGGCAACTGAAGTGATTGCTTTTGTGGTGATACCCTACCTCCTACAGTGCTTGATACTGCTCTTCACCTTCTTCATCATGTGTGTGATGATGGAATTTACTGTTATGTACAGTGCAGTGAAGTGATGTGATTCCAGTTATAAAAAAAAAAAAACGTTGTGGAAAGTGTTGGTGATAAGTGCTGGTGATTCTCAATTGGAAAGGTGTCAGGTGCAAGGTCTTCCTGTCAGAGTCTGAGATGATACAGTGGGTTATTACATCAGGATGGCAGCTTCTTGTTCGTAAGTACCCTAACTTCATGCCTAACCTGTTTTCATCATGCTGTAAATGTGTTAAAAAATTACCAAAAATGTTAATCATAATTTCCTGCTTGCAATTTAATTTTTTCATTCATGGTTCTTAAGTGCACTAGCTAGGAAAAAGGTGGGAGCCAGTGAATTTCATATTCAGTCATAACATAACCTAACCTAACCTAACCTAACCTATCCTAACCTAACCTATGGTTACCATAAAGATTTTCATGCCTAACCTGTATTCATCATGCTGTTAAAGTGTTAAGAAATTACCCTAAATGTTAATCATAATTTCCTGCTTGCAA
>JAGKTI010014034.1:0-15460 GCA_018397915.1 Birgus latro
ATCAGTGTGCACTACGCTAGCGCCACACGGCCCCTACGTCCTGTTGGTCCTATAAATACGGCGGGCCACTCTTTCCATCATCATTCATTCTCCAGCTGCCCTAGAAGTTCGCGTCATCTTTTGCAGATCACGTCACATCATGCCGCCCAAATCCAAGCACCGGGGAAGTGGATATAGGACAGACAGGGGGCGTAGCCAGTCATCCCAGCCAGCCACGCAAGCTTCAGCAGCCTCAGACATCGAGATTGAAGAACCAGATGAAGGCTCTCAAGCTCCCCAGGAAAACGAGGAGTCAGATGTTCCACGCAGTGTCAGTGAGTCAGATGATGGTGTTAGCGTTGCCAGCCACAGCCAGAAGTCAAAGAGTCAAAGTCAAAACCGACCTGAACCCTGAGCAGGAGCAAATAATGGTTGAGTGGCTGGAGGATCATCCCATCTTGTACAACAAAAAACCGAACTCATACCAGGATACAGCAGAGAAGGAAAGGCTTCTTCCCAGTCCCCGCCAAGTCATCACCCCGTCAACCAAGTCCTCGCTGCGTCACTAATACGTCAAGCCGGTCCGCAATACGTCAGCAAATGGTCACCACCCCGTCCTAAATCTTCTACGCTCTCACTACGCATATTTTGAGCAGAATCAAAACTGGTCCACGTCCTTGCCGCCCTTGCAGACTGCACTGGGTCATCAATACGAGCATATCGGTCTCCACTGCGTCCAAACCGGCCCTCACCACGTCCTGGCAATTTTTGCAGGACGTAGTAGGGACGGGCGCTGGTGTGACTGCCCTTTTACTCAACGACGATACGAGCCCTTGCGCCTGTGTGGTGGCATCGTGGGGGACTGGAGGGGGAGCAGTGTAATCAAATGTTCAGAGATAATTGGGAAAAACAATAATTTAAATTAAAAGATATCATAAACTTAGGACGAGGAGTAAAGGGACAAATTAGATTTTGCAAATAATAATAATAATAATAATAATAATAATAATAATAATAATAATGATAATAAATTCTGAAATTGCTAAAGCAATATTGAAAGAACTCCACATTCCAGATGAAAATACGTTTGTTATCACTGAAGATCTAATATTATGGGACTTTCGGTGTGAGATCGAGGCCAAGGTCATTCATCCTATGCAGATCATGTTCACTCAGGACCGACTACATTTCCACCGACTTTGGTCAAAATTGGCCAAATAGTTTCAGATTTAGCATTTTCAAGCAAGAGGTGACCATATCTATTTTACTCAATATCTCAAAAAGTATTTGTTGGATCTCAGTGTACCACTTGTACCAGAACCCTGTTATTTTAGAGTTGGATATAGTCCTTGCGTTGCGGTATAAGGGAAGTTTATTTGCAGAGATCGTACACACAGATGCACTCCCAGCCGAGGCTCACCCCAGACTGACCTCAGTGTCATGTGAGAGGGCAGGCTAGGTCAGCGTTTTTTTAAGATCTAACAGTGGGGGTACATCAGTATCAATACCCAGGAGCACTACTGTAGTATATGTTGACAACTGCTTAGTGAAACATTTGCAGACCAGTAGTTTCAATAGTTTTTGCTGCACAGGAGAGCAAAAATTGGAAAAAATATTACATAGATGGCGCTGGTGCGCCGTCAGTGCTAGGAAAAAGATTTTTGTGCCAAGAGAAGCCTGCAACCAAGGTACATCACTCCTTAAAGTTTCATGTCTCTATCTCGAACGGCCTTGAAATGCCAGCCTTCTAGATCTTCCGCCCCCCCCACACACACACAAAATAAGAAGTAATTTCTACAATGTCAGTAAGATCTCCACAGGATGTGAAGTTCTAAATAATAATAATACCATAACTATACAACAACAATTACCACCACCACCACCACCACTACTGCTACAACTACTACTGCTACTACTACTACTAATAATAATAATAATTATAACAGGAGTGACAAATTCGTAGCCTTAGCTCAGAGAGGTACGAGTACGTTCAATAATTCGTTTACACTCGAAATTGTGCCAGAGCCTAATCGAATCTATCACCAGCAACTTGCATCATCAGTTTGTTGCTCCAATAGAGTGAAGAAATTATTATCCGGGAGTATTTGTGCCAGATGTGGGTGGGAGGAGGAGGAGGAGGATACCGAGGACGAGATGGAGAACGTTCAGTACAAGAGTGGTGGGTGCGTTACTGAAAGGGGACAGATGCACTTGGAGGTTCTTTTGTCCAGGCTTCTCTTTACAGGATGCGGCGTTAGGTAAGAAATAGACAAACAAATAAATACATAAACAGACAGACAAACACTCAGTAAAGACAGTTAGACAGGTAGACAAGTAACGATAGACAAATGGATAAGTAACGATAGACAAATGGATAAGTAACGATAGACAAATGGATAAGTAACGATAGACAAATGGATAAACTTCGTAGAGAGAAAAGGCCAAAGTTCCTGGTGCATATAATTGTCCAATATTGCCTCCCAACACAATAAAGCTAATTTACTCCTGGTTAATTAAGTCGTTCCAGTAATTAGTGACTCAACGCCCGCTTTCATGGCAGCGAAAATTTTAGTCGAGGCAGAAATTTGACTTTTTCGGTGTGGTGGCGTCTATTGTGTAATTAATCTCGCTTCTGCCAGACGATTTTATTCAGCTGAGGAGAGACGTCTGGTAATGAGGGGTTCAGCACTAAACTTCATTGCTAACCAACTTCTCTTTGGAAATCCTCCCCTTACCTGGAAAAAATAATCTTCTGGTGATATCCAGAATGAAATACAATAGTTGCCACTGTACTAAAAAGGTTGTCTCGTTTCACTGCAATGACGAGTTTCTTCATATCACTTGTGCCACTGCCCTGTGCTGAGAAACCCTAGACCATGTGTAAATCGCTTCACCCTGTGGCAGCTGTCCATGTGTCGCGGTCTTAAATCATTGCTTATCTCCATTCTCTAATCCAGAAATAAACACGCAGGACTTCACTTCTTTCTCACTCAGCTTCCTGGCACTCTTCCTTCCAGATTCACACCAGGAACCTTCCTGAGTCAGTCATCCTTCTCTACTCTCAAAATGTCTAAATCAATGTATAAACTATCTTATTCTTTCGGTTCACATCACCTTTCTTATATTTCTTTTGCCAAATCTGTCTTGCAGCACATTATTCTTAGTTCTCCCACTCCTCGAGATGTTGCTAATCCAGCCCTACATTCACATACCTATGTGTTTCAGTTTGCATTATCCTCTTGGCTCACATGCCAAGTCTCAGTGTCGTACAGCATATCTCTGCTCACACATGTATTGTACAAAAGAGAGAACCTTTGTTAAAAAAGGAGAGGCAGCAGTTCCCTAAAAACCTTCCATCCATTTCCTGTTCTAGCAATGAAGCTGACCTCTACTCCTCTTCCCACTCTCAGTGTCCCTTATATAACGATCCTCCACGCAGTTTACGTGGCTGTCTCCATAATCGACACTTTCCATCCTATCGTCCACAGGCCGGATACCTCTACATATCGCACACTGATATTTTTTCACATCCTGCAGTCTGTCTCGAACACCACTCCATCTTCTGTGGGTCCGGCGACTTTATATTACATAAGACAGTAGGTCTTCCCAACTTCCTTTTTGTTCACAACACTGGACAACACAGCTGATTTTACGATATTACGTCCTTCACATCTGCTGACTATGGCCTTCGTTGTATCAGTTTAAGCTTTCAGTCCCTTTGCTTCCGTTCCATTCCTCCACCTTTCAAACTTCTCTCTGGCCTTCTCTGTTCAGTAACCAAACTAAATCATCAGCATGTAACAGCTTCTAAAGTAACCTACTTCAAAACATTCTCAATAGTGCTTAGAGAGCTGAGCTGAACAACAATTATTGACTCAGGACGGAATCTTGATGCATGCTGCTTTGTTTAGACTAAGAATGTGGTAGGTGGGGGCACTCACCATCCACTCACTCGATGTAGTGCTGCTCTTGGATGTCTCTCCTTTCTTCTCCTCCATCCTTCTTTCCTTCCATCCTCTTCTGTCTTTCTTTCCTTCATTCTTTCCTTATCCTTCTGCCTGCGGGTGACTTTACACTCCCTCTTCTGTCTTTCTCTCATTCGTTCTTTCCTCTTCCTTCTACTGTAGGTTTTCTACACTGAATGACAAGCCAAATGGTTTCCTGTACACCAGGAAACCATTTACTATGCTGGGTGGTAACCATATAACCAAATTTTGGCACCTAGTGGTTTAGTGGGTAATGAAGGCGCTCCAATCGGATTGAGCCGGTGAAGGTTTATATCCAAGGGTTGGCTGAGGTTTATTGCACACGTAATGCCACTCAGGGATGAGTGAGGCTGGTCACTCTCATCTTTAATGTCAGAACCAACTTGCCTAGCCCCGGGCTTCTACGCCTCTCTGTGGGGCGACATAGGATTAGATGATGGATGGATGGAGAAGGAACTCAAATTCAGAGGGGCCCCATCACCACAAACGATCATCCCTATACTGAAAAAATCGATTGGTGGCAGCGAAAAATAAAACAACAGACATGCTCAAGATGAAGGGGTTAAAGAAGACTCGATGGAAGGAGGGAGTGAATGAAACTTGCGATTGGGAAAATAAAAGATAAAATTTATGCACACTGACCGCACGAGGATCAGTAGGATGGATACAAAGATTCTGTTAAGTCTTCCCCTGCAACACAACCCTCATGTAACACTTCGTTCTCGGTCCAGAATTGTAGATTATTGATATGTAAACTGAGACAAGGGAGAAACACATCTTGTCCAGCAATCCTGCCGGTCCGGAAATTAAACGCGAGTTCTTTCAGTAGCGTCATCGTAGCGAAATTACCGACTCTTCACTAGGAGGCGTCTCCCCTTAGCTATATTTATATGATGGTGATCCGACGGTAGCAACAATGAAATACAAAAGCCATCAACTTATTTACACGGCCAAAAGAGACAAGGGCAAGAGGAAACAAATAAGAACTAAGGAAAAAATATTGGGTAGGGACTCCATCGGTCATGCCTGTAAATTGCAGCATCCATCATGGAACTTCGCATAAAAATGTTCCCCCTCTCCCCTCTCTCTCTCTTTATCCGTATGTTTCTCCAGTCTCTCAGGTTTCCAGTAGCATCTCACAGTAATTGTTCTCCTCCTCTCTTCTCCATTCCCCCCTCGCCCTCTCGCTCGTTCACCCGCTTGTTTCCTCTCCCCTCAGACTCTCCGACAAGACTCTGTGTATGGTAGCGAGGCATGGTGAGGAGAGAAAGCTTCTTCACTACGATGTCCACAACTTGTATGGATGGGCTCAGACTCCACCTACACTGCGGTAAGTACAGGGCTAATATTTACGAATTTCCTTGAGGCTATAATATGTGTACCATTAGCTGTGTTTATGTTATCGGGAAGGTGTGTAACTAGTCCTTAGTGAATTCGTGAAATGAGTTTAATTTAAGATGGGTTAATTAAGGCAAGGTTAATTTTGGCTAAGGTCAGGGTTAGGCTGGGGTAATCTAGTTTAATTTAGGTTAGGTTAGGCTAGGTTAGGCTAGGTTAGGTTAATTTAGATGAACGCTTAACGTAACTTAGCATTCATCTAAACCTAAACTTAACCTATAAAGAAACTCCAGCCTAACCCAAGAGCAGTCTAAATTAATCTAACCTTAATTAGCACCCGAATTTAAACTCATTTCCCAAATTCACTAGGGACTTTATGAAATCACTGGTTACACAAATTCCCTGTAACATATACATATCTTCACTTACACACCCAGCAGCCACCTGTCAAACAAATTGGAGTGAAAATTCTTGTGTAGCAGATTACTTGTATATTTCCAGGTCTTCCCTCACATACTGTAATTACCAAACAGTTCGCAGCCAAATAGGGTTCTTATTCTTGTGCTTTTGTTATGCATAAGATTGTTTGTTTATTCATTTGTCTAATACAAATTACATACACTTGTTATTCAAACTAAAATGAATAATGGATTGACGGAATACAACAAACAAAATGATTTCTGATAACACTAAGTTGTTACAGAGACTCGTTTGTGGTAAGAATTTTTCAAGAGGCTCTGTGAATACTAGACCAGATTTTCTCTCTCTTTCTCTCTCTCTCTCTCTCTCTCTTTCTTTCTTATTTTATATGGTAAACAAGAAAAAAATCAGTGTGCTTTGTAAAACATTGCTGCATTTCACACAAACCATACTCAGCTGTTCTTCACCCCGTCACACCTCGCATTACCACACCTCATAAACCCCTAGCATTTCAATCCGACTTACCTCACCGCTGTTGCTATCACCGCACAGAAGCAACCAAACACCACACACTTCCACACCACGCATAACCACACCTCACACTGCAACACCTCACACACCCACACTTCACACTTCCACACCACATACTGCGCGTCAAGCACAACACATCGCCTTGCTACACACTGCTACATCACCTACTGCCATTTTTTAGATTGTCCCACCACACACTATCACACCTCATACTGCCACATCATATACACTGCCACACTACACACTACTACACCTCACACAGCCACTCCATATACTAAACACTACCACATCATACACCACCACACCTCACACTGCCACCCCATATACTGTCATACTAAACACTGGCACACCACACACTGGCACACCACACACACTGTCACACGATACACAGCTGCATCTCTCACTGCCACACTTTACATTACAATACCACACTGTCATTACATATTTCCACACGTCACATTTCTGCACATCACACTGCCACACCACAAACTGCCACACCACTGTAACACATCTCCCTCAGTCGCATCTCAGTTAAATCATAGACTGCCCCACTTCACAGTGCCACACCTTACACAGCCACACTTCACACATCGAACAACACGCTTCCACACCAAAAACTGCCACATTATTGACTAGCACACTCCACACTGCCATATCTCACACTGCCACACTATAGCCGCCAAACTTCACACAGACACACTAGACACCTCATTCTACTATTAAGTTACACCACACACTGCTACATCACACTGCCAGTCTCATACATCCACGCCTCAGTCAGTCACACCACACTGCCACAACTCATATTACCACAACGCTACAGCACACACTCCCAAAAATTCACACTGCCACAACTCACACTGTCACACCATATACTGTTACAGCTCATAGAGCCACACCTCACTTGGTCACACCTCACACTACCCTACTTCACATTGCCTCACCACACACTGCCATACCACACCCAGTCGCACCACACAGACCACTAAATTTAATACTGTTTCATTTCACATAGCCACATCATATACTGACACACTTATCTCAGCTGCAACACATACTGCCACATCTCACGCTGCCATACCACACAGAACCCCTTCCCACACCGCCACAGGTTACAGTGCCACATCACACAACCACAACAAACGCTGCCACACCTCATACTGCCACACACCCATTACCATACCTCACACTGGCACACTGCACACTAGCGCAACATATGAACTCCACCACACAGCGCATAGTAAGTTCATATAACGCACTATCTCATCACACAGTGCTTCACAACACATTGTTAATCACACACTGCCACAACACACACTGCTGCATCTCCCGTCTCCTACAGTATAGAGACCCTCCTATCATCATTTATTTATTAAACTGATTTGACGTGGTAATAGTGATGGATAATTCACATTTTTATGTGAGTCACTGAACAGTCACTCGTACTCAGAAGAGAACTGGGCTAGACTAGGCCCTCGAAGGTGGCTTCAGCAATCTTCCCTGTATCTAACAGGATGCTGGGCGATGGTGAGATGATCATGCAGGTGAAAGCTAATAAGAGTTCTTTTGAAGCCCCCCCCCCCTTTTTTTAGGCCCCTTTTATTTATCATACGCCAGCCAGCCCGGTACCCGTCAGCGAGGCCAAGCCTCTGCATCACCACTGCTGTTTCTGCAGTCTTATTGCTAATCTTTCATGTGACCATCGTGTTTAGAGCCTCCAGGTACTAAGATGTATAAAAATACATTGTATGCGTCCCAAAGAACAAAAACAGCTAGAAAGCGTTCAGACAGGGCATACCTCCGTCAATGCCGGATCCGGATCCGCATCCTCCCCAAAATTCAATAAATTCTTTCATGGCTGATGGCCCATCCTTCCACAAAATTTCATGGAAATTCATTGAGAACTCATATTGTGCGGGATACAAAGGATCCGGATCCGGATCCGCCCCCAAATTTAATCAATTCTTTCTTGGCCCATGGCCCACCCTTCCATAAAATTTCATTGAAATTAATTTGAGAACTTTTGGAGATATCGTGGGGACAAGCAAATAAACAGACAAACATAAGTGAATGCATAACCTCCTCCACCTTCGTTGGAGGACGTAAAAACTTAAAAGACAAGTAAATGAACACAAACAAATGGTAGTTTTTTTTTTTTTACACGATCTCTGACATCACATACCAGGCTCATCAAATTTGTGTGTGTGTGGGTGTGTGTGTGTGTGTGTGTGTGTGTGTGTGTGCGTGCGTGTGCGTGTGTGTGTGTGTGTGTTGAACTGGATGGGGAAACATTTACTGTTCCTCACCCTTCCTCTCTCCTATTCCTCTAATCCCTCTGATTATTGACATACAGGTGTATGAAATAAATATTTCCATTTAGTTTAGTAATTCCTCTTGGGGAGTCCGGCAAATGCAGTGAACGCTGCTTTAGGTACTGTACGTGGCGACTGTTCACAATTTTATGCCTTGTGAATAGAACCATCTGGATTAAGTGGGAACGAAATGTTTTATGTTCTGCATCGCAGTGAATAAATTATTACTATTATTATTATTATTTTTTGTTTAATCCACAGACAACACAGAATTTCTCTCTGCTGATTTGAGACGCCACTTATATGCAAACAGTGCGTGCTTATTTACTTGTTCTTCTGTTTGTTCTGCTAGAAAATTCTAAGTTATGCCATTGGCACGTCTTCACCGGCCAACCTACAACGCTCATCTTCTCAGGGTATTATAGCACCGAGCATGCCCCACCACTCGCCCATCACCCCCAGCCCATCTTAGCCACTCCTCTCCACCCTCACTACCCCTTTTCTAGACTAACCACATTAAGCTTCTGTGGGAGATCTGTGACTTAAGCCTCTCCACCATTAATGTCGCCCTTTTCCAATATTCATTATAAACAGAGGATAGTCGCCCTGATTTGCTGCTCCATCCATTCCCATCTTAGTCCACTCCTCCCACTCCTATCTCGCAACCCCAGTCACTTTTTTGTTTCGTCCCTGTCGACGTGCACTTTACCAGGTTACGTACGCCACCAGTCTACAGCATACCTTTCCGGCACATCCGCACCAGCCACCACCATCCCATCCATGGCATCTTCCCAGCTCTACGTCATCCACATCATCCAGTTCTCTTCTAATATCATATATCCTGAATTGATATGACTGGCCTCGACTAGGTGTGTAGGTCCTGATTGGGTCTGTCTGAACCTGAATCGGCATAACTACAAGTCAGCCTGAATGATGTTATGGACTGAATGATGTTAAGGACCTAATTAGACCAAAATTGTCCTAATTAGTCTAACTGGACCTTACTGAACCTACATGGCCGTTAATGGACTGAAATTAACCTAAACAGACATGGATATGAAGGGGCTAATTGAACGTGAATGGCACATGATGAGAGGCGCTTCATAATTAAGGCATGATACATGTCTCTGTTTTCCTCTCTATCATGCCATTTTCGCGCTGGCAGACGATTTTATTCAGCATATGAAGGTTTTATATATATTTATATCTCTGTCTATCTATTTATTTATCTTTACCTCTGTTTATCTGTCTCTCAGTCTATCTTTCTATCTGTTTATATCTAATCTCTATCTATCTATATTTATCTATCTATATATCTTTTTATCTATAATATATACATTACAGGTACTTTATGTAACCAGTGTTTTCATGAAATCCCTTGGGAATTCGTAAAGTGAGTTTCAATTAAGAAGGGATACTTGAGGTTAGGTTAATTTAGGCTGCAGTTAGGTTAGGCTGTGATAATCTAGGTTAAGTTTAGGTTAGGTTAGGTTAGTTAGGTTAGGTTAATTTAGATGAATGCTAAGTTAGACTATGTTAAACGTTCACCTAAATTAAGCTAACCTAACCTAATTAACCTAGCCTAAGCTAACCTAGACTTAACCTAGATAATCCCAGCCTAACCTAACCGCAGCCAAAGTTAACCTAACCATAATTAACCCATCCTAATATAAACTCATTTTTCGAATTTCCTAGGGATTTAACGAAATCACCGGTTACACAGATGCCCTTTAACATATACAGTATACTGTATATGCATAATTTCGATCTTACTGGAGACCTGGACGTACAGGTATATTCAACTGTTCTAGGTTGTATATAATGGTAGACTGGGTCGTAATAAAAATAACTTTCTCTCTTAAATAACCAACGCACAGTCGATAGGGATAAATCTAACGCTTACTCTTCTGTTCTTTTGTTTCGGTGGGTCCAGAGCGCTTCAAACTGTGACTGGTCGGCGCGGTCTGGTGGTGAGTCGGTCCACCTTCCCGAGCAGTGGACGCTGGGCCGGCCACTGGCTGGGGGACAACACTGCTCGCTGGGAAGACCTCAGGAAGTCGGTCATTGGTCAGTATGTTACATGTACAATCTTGAGCCATAGCTTCTGTGCATCTTCTACCCCTTCCTAGGCTGGAGTGAAGTACAAGCCAAGACGAGGTATGAATTTCGGCTAAACTGTTTGGACATCAGTATCAGTCTCATCATGAATTATCGCTCTTAGAGCCTGACCATGCTTCGAACTGCCATCTTAACTCGAGATAACATGTCTTCTTTCATTGTAATGACATTTTTCACCAGCCAGGGGTTGAGTAGAGGGTGAGTCACGGTTGTACACTGCATGCAACAATCAGGATAACGCAGAAATATTTAGTGTCTTCAATTGTCTTCATTCCCCGTAGTCTCTAAGAAGCATTTTATTATTCTACATCCATCATTAAACACCGGTTATATAAAGGTGTTGAATATTTATTTTCATCTTGTTATTCCGTTTATGAATATTTTGAAACAAACCATCGCTATCGCTGCACTCGTATAAGCAAAATTACAACGCTCATTTTTACAATGTGTGCCATTCTCATGCTGCCCCAACACCTGCCACCAGCCCTGCCCATCTAACCCTTTTCCTGCCCATCTAACCCTTTTCCTGCCCTTTCCCAGCGCTGAGTTAAATGTGTTCCCACTGCCATCGCTGCCATTCATACAATGCTCATCTTCATGGGCTGTGATCGTCCTGCCCTGCCCCACCAGCCAGCACCATCTTAGTCCGTTCCACCGACCTCACCCGATTTTACTCCCCATATTTTATTTGTACATACATCTTCACAGACAGCGTGCCCCACCATCCCGTCTCCACCTGCCAACCTACCTAAACACTCACATCTATAGACTGTATGATTCCAGTCGTGCCACACCACCCACCCTCATCTAGTCCATTCCAGTCCTCTTATTTCTTCCCACCCCACCCAGTCCACGACCTGAACTGACCTGTCTGAAAAACCATTGTGTCAGCTGGGTAAATCTCTCGTTCACGCCTCCCTGTGCATGGCCAGAAACTACCTGTATTGATCGGAATCAGTATGACTGACTGGATGCGATCTAAAAGAGATTGAGTGACCCGAACTCTGAATACCTCAGAACTCACTGCAGTGATGGGACTGAATTTTGGCACACGCCTCTCATAGGAATCGCCCACATCGATCTTACATATACATACATACATCATCTAATCCTGTGTTGCCGCATGAGGAGCGTAGTGCCCGGGGCTAGGCAAGTTGGTCCTGAAAGATGAGAATGACCAGCCTCACTCATCTCTGAATGACATTACGTGAGCAATAAATCCCAATCACCTCTTGGATCTACATAGGCTCAAACCCACTGGAGCGCCCTAATTACCCAGTAAACCACCAGACGCCATAGTTTGGTTGTATGGTTACCACCCAGCGAAGTAAATTATTTCCTGGTGTACAGGAAACCATTTGGCTTGTCACTCGATGTAGAGTCACCCGTTGGCAGAAGGAAAAGGAACGAAAGAAGGAAAAAAAGACATAAGAGCACGGAAGAAAAAAAGGAAGGCGACCTAAATTGACCTGATGGGCATAAAGTAATATAGAGGGGCCTAGGCTGACTGAAATAACCCTGAACTGGTCTTCTTGGGTCTGGACATGGCTAATATGAGCCAAAATGACTAAAATGGATCTAAACTAACCTGAGGAGATGTGAGCGAACCTAAACTGATGTACAGTAATTGGATCCGAATGGATGTGCAATCCTGAATAAACACTGATTGTGCTTGAATGGACCTAACTAGATAATGACCGTACCTAGATATGAACTGGGTAGTACGATTAGATGTGAATTACCTAAATGGACCTGTTTGGACCCAATTTGTTCCTAAACTAGCCTGAAATGACTTGAATAGGCCGTCATGGAAATTATGGACCTGACTGGATCTGAAAAGACACTGATGAACCCTAATGAACCTAACTGGTCGTGAATGGACCAGAATTGGTCTGACTGAGTCAGACTGAATTTTAAGGACCTTAACCGATCAAAGTCGAACAGAATGAACGTAGTTTGACCTGACTGGCCCTACATGACCCTGAATCGCCTTATCTGGCCCAAATGGACCTATCTGGACCGGTATATTGAAGTATCGCGCCCAGTGTTCCTTCCATTTTTGATTAATACAGTATAAATGTACCTCATTAATTTTTCCTCCCTTACTGGTATACGGTTCATTCGGTAGTCTGTCCCAAAAATAAGGGTCAGGGAATGTGCTAGCTGGTATGTTGCAGTTGTCACTCAAAACAGTGTCAGATATGTTGCAGTTGTCACTCAAAACAGTGTCAGATATGTTGGAGTTGTCACTCAAAACAGTGTCAGATAACAGACTCTCCCTTGCTCCGTATCGATCATCTGGTGGACTGAGTCATTTACAAAGTCGCCAGTGTGACACCCTGGCCCTCTCCTTCATGACGGTGTGTTTGTATCAGCATGGCCATGTGGGTGTGGGATTTTGGCACAGCATGAGTTTCTTAAATACAGAGTGTCACAGGTAGAAAGGGGGCTGTCAAGGAATGTATGTAGGTGTGTGTGTATGATGCATATGTTGGATAGGATAAGAAATATAGTTTTTATGCACATGTGGAGTAAGAGAGTCTGATATGGTTATCAAAGTGTGTGCTTAGTTCGGGTGGTAACTTTTTTTTTTTATGCAAGCAAGAAGGAACCAAAGGCCACAGGCCTGCATACTGTTCCTTCCAAGAAAAAGCAAAAACAATACAAAAGAGAGCCAAACTCAAGATCCGTTCAATTCGAGATGCCCGGACACACCGCGCTTGAAAGACCGGAGATCACAGGAAGTAGGAAATACAGAAAGGGTATGAAGAGAATGGTTAAAAAGTATACTTAGTGAGTCTGAGGATGGGAGGAGGTGTGGCCAGAATGGTTTAGTATGGTAAATGAACGTGTAAGAGTTCAAGGCCTGGAAGCTGAAGTAGCAGAAGACTTGACAAATAATGGGAATGGACGGATGAAGTATGTATGGAGATATACAGCCATGAGCAAAAGTTCGCCGACAATCCTCTGCTTGCGTTTTGTCCTTCTTTCCTTGTGTCTCTTTCCTCCCCAGACAACAAAGATCATCCTTCCTTCTCCCACACTTACGTTGTGTTTCAGATTGTTGCCACATAAAATAGTTCGTGTAACACCTTGCGTTGTCACAGCTGACAGAGAAGTGTCGGCGAACTTTTGCTCAATGCTGCAAATAACTGGCTACGCCTTCACGTCGACTGAATGGTCTGTCCCACTGGAATAATAAAACATATCTTCGTGTGTGGTTGGTCTGTGAGGTGGAGTCGAGAATGTTCAAGGTTTAAACGATGTCTGAATGATGACTGATCCGTTTCACTCGGCCCTCTGTTCAAAGTCCTCCTGCTTTTGTGCTTTTCTGTTCTATTTCTGGATCATTCCTACGGCATGTATTAACTTTCTCAGCTGGAGGACGTCTTTGTTAGTATAGCTGTGTCATCTCAGTCCGAATCTGTTGACCTCAGGATTTTTTTTTTTTTTTTTTTAAAGCTGGACGGGTTTCTCATATAGCGTTTAGTAACACCTAACTCTATTAGATATCTTTTCTTTAAATTGGTGGTAGGCTGATTAAAATGAAAGAGACGCCCATGTACTGAGTGGATTAATCTCTTTACACCCATGACGTACCACTTACCTTGTTCTTACTATCTCTAAGCGATGTTTTCATCCCACGAGAGAGATTTCGAACTCAGTGCTGTGGATATGATCTCCATTAATGCTGTCACCATACTAGGGTGCTCTACAGTTCAAAATACAAACCGTCTGGTGGCAGTAAGAACTAAGTAGCATTTACGTCCTGCAAACGTTTGTTTAATATGGTGGTCGTGCCGAGAGTTTAGAACCTGGTTATAACATTTCCCGGTTGCAGGTCGTTTCCTAGAGAAAGATTGAGACCATGTAATTATATTTATTGCCTGTCTTAGTGATTCATGTATTCGATAGGCATTACTCTAAGGGTTCTTCGTGCTGTGCTCAGGTATGCTGGAGTTCAACCTGTTCGGGCTGCCTTACGTGGGTGCGGACATCTGTGGGTTCTTTGGGGACACAACGGAGGAGCTGTGTCAGCGATGGATGCAGCTGGGGGCGTTCTACCCTTACAGCCGCAACCACAACCAGGCAGATGCTGTTGATCATGTGAGTGTGGACAGGGGAAGGAGTACATAGTTAAAAACAGTATTAGCGAAAGGGAAGGTAAGCCCCAGTTTTGACAATAATTTTCGGAGCACGTGGCGAAAATAGATCGACCTGAATAATTGAATGTCACTGTTAAAAGCAGTGATATACAATTGTTAGCCATATATTAGAGGCTTACGTACCCCTTCACAAAAGAAGTTTTAAGCATACCATCAAAAGAGCAAAAACCCATATCTTTGTGGGGTTTTGAGGTTTCTGAACATCTCTTCCTTACCTTTTTCTTTTCTCTCTCTACCTTAGATGTTCATATAATTTTATCTGTGTATTTAAATACAAAAGTGTGCAGTACATAAACACACATTGTACCGTTATGCTGGCTGGATTAGGTTTGTGGTTTATATCTGATGTGAGGAACATTCTGGAAAATTTTGTCATCCGTGGATTAGGCTGATGCTTATATCTGGAGATCTGAGGAATATTCTGGAGATTTCGGCATGTCTGCTTTATATTTTTTCTGTCATACGGCAGGAATTTGTTCTTTCCATTAGTATTATTACTGTGTATTGTTAATTTAAGTGCATTATTGCGTGAGAGAATGAGGGTTCTCTCCTAGGTGCTGGAATGTTCTGAGCTGCGCTGGTGGTTGGAGTCGGGGGGGGGGGGGGGGGG
>JAGKTI010014035.1:0-22211 GCA_018397915.1 Birgus latro
TAATCCATACACCAGATTACAGGTGTACTCCATTCATTAAAAAATCTGTAACAGTTGGACTTGAACAGCTGTAAGTTTTAGTTTGGAGGGAAACCACTCTGGGGAAGCAAGTTCCAAGAGATGCAGTTTGGGGAATAAAAGAATTCTGATAGGCAGAGATTCTGCACTATGACAGTGTGACAGTTCAGTCATGATTGCTAGCAGATGCCCGTGTAATGAAGCGGAAGGCATGAAGTGGTGGCACAATGGATGCAGTATCATCTGAGCATTTGCCATAAAAGTATCTATAAAATAATGCAAGGAAGGCAGCATTCCTTTTTACTTGAAGGGAGCTAGTTCATTTGTAATAGGAGGGTTATTAGTATTTCTAACAGCCTTGTTCTGAATTTTGTCTAATTGTTTTAGTGGCACCTCTCCACATCCATTCCACAAAGATGAGCAGTATTCCAGTTGAGAGCGCACATGACTCATAAATTATAGCTAGCTGCTCGCCAGTGAAGAAGTTACGGACTCCGTACAGTAATCCAAGTTTCTTTGAAGTGGTTTTAGTAAGTGATCTAACATGAGGGGCATTTTAAGTGAAACTGAGAATTCCAGTACTTTTAGAGATAGGAATATTACAGTAAAAGTTCTCTCATTCAGCAACTTCAGGACCAAGCAGGTGTTGAATGAACAGAAACTGCTGGATGACTGGGAAAACCTGCCAAATACCTTCTAGTAGTCATGGTTGGTCACTCCATTGCAATCACAGTCTAGCAAGTACAGTATTATTGGTCAACCCTAAGCACTAAATATTTAATAAAGAACTTAAATTTAATGTATTTAATGATACAGTACACATGACCTTACCTTAACCTAGGTGTATTTACATATGTACACCGTAAAATAGCACAGCAAAGCCAGACACTCATGAGTCATGATGGCCGACAGCATATGCAGTGTTGGCAAGCAGAAATCGTCAAAAGCGCTAATCTTAACTTTAAAACACACTAAGCTATAGGTGAATTTTCAAGTTTTCGCACTAAATTGCACTTCAAATGCGCTAAACGTAGAAGAAAATCTCATTTTTATTGGAGCTAAATTATTATGAAAAGTGCTAGATCTAGCACCAACAGCGCCAAATTGGCAACTATGGGTGCATGGATACCAGCGGTGAGCCAGCAACCCTGTCGCAGGTGACGACCAGCTCAACACATGTGCTGGAAGAGCAGAGAACTTTCGTAATGGGACTATTTATGAAAACCACCAAAAGACCTTAACCCGAGGAATCCCATCGACGTATGGGTACGTCGCGATGTTTTGTCGTAGCTACACCCATCGACGTACGGGTACGTCGCGCAATTGCAAGGGCCGTAATTTGCGCAATTTTCAAATTTCATGGGTGATTTTTGGTGGGCATATGTGGGAGACCTTCCTCAACCTGCTGTCAAGTGGGGATACTACCTGGCCCCACCCAACCCCCCCTCCCCCCTACATTGGGCAATTCACCTGTTAGCAGTAAGCTGGCCAGTAAAGGTACGTTGCCCCACGATCTCTCCAGTGACGAAATTCACGGTGAAAGTGATTCCTGAGGTGGAGGACAAAGAAATAAAGAAGCTAGAGCAAAAAACAAACAGAAGTGTTGAGGTGGTAATGTCATAAAGGAAGGTGCCATTTGTGGATGTGTTTGGTGACTGAACAATGCTTCTATTGCCTGTATAAATGTGTGAAAACCAGTATAGTCTGTTACTACACATAAATTCGTACAAAATACATAAATACGTAATTGAAAGTGGCTTGAATTAGTTAACCCTTCCATAGTTTGTTTTCTTTAGCCAGGTACTCTGGAAAAGAAGGAAAACATAAGGTTGCATGACACCTGTATCAACATATTTAAGCACAGGATCACGATTTCTCTATGAATTTTCAATGTTTCTCACCAGAAGCGAAGGTTTGAGCCAATTTTTAAAAAATCCAAAAATGCTCGGGATTTGGGGTATTGTAGGTCGGAAATCGGTCGGGATGTGACGGGTTAAATACCATAAGACCAGATGCCGAATGAGAGGACTTTTACTGTAGTAGCATTAGAAAAGTATGTGTGTGATAGAAATGAATGGAGAGAAATTGTGAATGAATAAATGATGATGCAGCCCTGAGGAGATATTCTCTTGCATTTTGTCTGATCAGCTGATCAGGTCAGGTGCAGGTAAGGGGCTGGATCCATTGTGATGTGGCAGGGGTAAACCAGCTGTGCTGCGGATGTCACTGACTGCACTGTGTAGTTGACCCTCGTGCAGTGTGGTGCGGTGAGGATCTGTTCCTTCTCCCCTTTAGAGCTAAGATGCGAATGAATGTGTATGAGTGGATGAGTAAATTGGTAGTGTCAACCTGTCTCGGCTACCTCCTTTTTTCTTGGGGGAAGCAGCCTAGCTATATAGATAGATAGATAGCATTATAGGTCATATAAGAATCAGGCAATATCTGTCTGTTAGTAAATTTTTTATGCAGGTATACCTCGATATATGGTACCCCTAGATGCGATACCCCGGCTTAACGATGGGGGTAGAAATACTGTACAACCATACCCACCTAATGATGACCCAACCCTGGTTTAGCGGGTTTTTTTTAAAACCAATTTTGATGATATTTTAAACTAATATTGTGTGTTTAGATTGATTTGTAAACTGTTTTTAGACTTAAATTAATGTGTTTTAGCCATAGGTGGGGTGAACATTGTCAGTTTGGAGTCCCGTTTACTAAGCTTGATTTTTTCCAGACTTACATTGAATGATTTTCAGATTTTATTTGTTGGTTTTAGTGACTTATTTGCAGGTGTTAGGCATAGGTTAACTTCTTTTACAGCTCTTAGGCCATTTAGAATGGCTTTAAACTTGTTTTTGGGCTCATTTGAGTGGGTTTTGGGCTTTGTTTGTTGGGAAACCCAAGGCTGAAAAACGCATCCCATTACTTTTCATGTTAAATCTACCCTGATATACGATACCCTGCCTAACAATGGGTTTTTACCTAACCAAGTGCATCGTTAAACCAGGGTATTCCTGTATTTGGTTTTACTAACATTAAATGAATGTTATTTTGTCCCCATTCAGTGATCTTAGATAAATCTTGATTTATGGAGATTGCCATACTGGGTTGTGAGTTAGAAAGACTGAACATTGTGAATGGGTGTTTAAGTGTGAATGAACTGTGAAGTGTTGAGTCATCTGCATATGAATGGATGGGAGTATGGGTGACAGATAAGAGATTATTTATATGAATTAGGAATAAGGTTTGAGCTAGAGCTGATCCGTGTGGCATTGTGGCATTAATCAGGTGGAAATTGGAACATACATCATCTACTTTAACTCTTCTCTTTCTGTCGCTGAGGTATGAGAAAATCAGAAGAATAAAAGACTTTAGGCCATAGCAAAGGAGTTTGAATAGCAGGGAATGGTGCCACACTTAGTCAAAAGCTTCAGAAATATCAAGGGCTACTGCATGCATTTCTCCATGTTGGTCCATTGACTGATGGATGGTATGAGTCAGGAGATTGAGTATATCAGTAGTGCATCTTTTGTGGCAAAAACCATACTGACCATCACTAATTTAGTCATTAGATTCAAGATGTTTAACTATGGACTTATCATTTACAGTCTCAAATACACTATCAAAAGAAGACGTGATAGCTATTGCTCTGTAATCAGAGGGGTCGGAGGAACTTCCTTTCTTCGGAATTGGGTGGATATTGGCTTCTTTCCGAGGATCAGGGAATGGAGAAGTACATATGCATTGTCTAAATAATTTAGCTAAAAGTGGAGCAAGTTCAGGGGAACACCTTTTCAAAACAGTTGGTGGAATTCCATCTGGACCTGGACCTTTGTTAGTTGCTAAATTGTCTAGGATGGATTTTACATATCTTGAGTGCATCTTAAGTGGAGCAGTTTCTGGAGAGTCAAGTTTTAGTAAAGGAACATTCTGGCCGTCTTCCTCTAAAGTAGAATTACAGTACTGGCAAACGCAGTGACAAGGATGTTTGCTTTACCCTGTGGGTCATGTGTAATGTTATCATCTGAAGATTTTAGTGGGGGAATTGGTGATGACTTGTTAAAGTTATTATTGAAAGAATTGAGAGTTGACCGGAATATTCTATTGTCATTAGGACTGTTTAATAATTTGGATGCTCGGTTGTGAAGAAACTTTGATTTAACGACATTTATTAATGCATTTTCATGGTTTCTAGCAATTTTAAATTGACTGATTGATTCAGATTTATATGCTAATGACTTTTGGGTTGTTGCTGTGGCATAATTGCTATCAAACCAGTTTGGGGAGTCTGATTAGTGAAATTTTGACTTGGTATGAACAAATCCATACCAGCTTGTACCAAGTCATTATTTTGAGATTGGGTAGAATTGATGTCACTGGAGAAGAAAGACTTCCATGGAATGCCAGCAAGATAATTTGTAAAGCCATCCCAGTCTGCCTCATCAAAGTGCCATCGTGTCACCCCAACAGGTTCAAAGCGGGGAGGTTTGGGGGAACTGACTAATAAAGCTTTGATGAGATTGTGGTCAGAGGATCCAAGTGGTGAAAGTACTTCTTCTATCCTGTATTGATCGGGATTATTTGTCAGGAATAGACCCAAGAGATAGGTGTTATGGTCAGGATTATCGGGTACTGTGGTTGGTTATTTTTCCAATTGCGTGAGATTAAACGAATCTGCAAACGGCTCATATGCTAGATCAGTATCGTCTGCCCTGGCAGAAAGCAATAACCATTCTAAATTATGAATGTTAAAATCACCCAGAATGGTAATTTCAGTGCCAAGGGTGAGGTTAAGCTTAGCCAGCTGTGTTGATATGGTGTCAAATGTGCTGGATTCTGAAGAAGCATTGGGGGAGCAATATGTTTGGTAATATTTAGATAATTTACTGGTAGTTTATACAGTGGATAGTCAGAATTAGGTGAACTGAATCTCAAAATAGTGTCAGCTGCATATTCAGATTTGATATAACAACAGGTGCCACCCTTGTTACAGGAATGTGTGAGGAGTTGGTAACCAGGAAAAGAAAATAGAGATATTTCAGTAAAGGGAGAGATTAGGGGTTCTGTGAGGAACAGGGCTAGCGGGGATACTGGTTAGAAAAAGAAGCAAAAGGAATTCAAATTGGTACTTAAATCACGGATATTAGTGAAATACAAGGCTGAACCCACACATCTCCACTAACGAGCATGAACAGTGTGTGCAAGAGCCACTGTCACAAAAATGGAATGTCAATCAGTAGTTTTCCAGGTAAATGGATGTAATCATGTTTCATGGAGTCAGAGGGCACATAAACTAAGAGTTTATTGTATTTGGCCTCCTTGCAATAAGCCATTTCCTTTGACCACAACCTGCCAGACATAGGATTTATTTGTGTCCCAAATGCTGGGGAATTAAGAAGCAGTGACATGTCACAAGGGTATCTGGCCTCTTTGTATAAAGCTTTCTTCTTTGACAACCTGTCAGACATATGATTCTTTGGCACATCATAGGCTGAGGAGTGAAGAAGCAGCAGTATGATAGTTTAATGGCCCAAACTATTGTAGTGTTGCCAAATTATACTGCTGCTTCTTCACTCATTAGCTTGTAAATTAGCAGTTAATTATATCTGACAGGTTATTTCAGAGGAGTTGGCTAGTCACAAGAGGCCAGATATCCTCATAACATTCTTCCACTGTTTTTTATTCTTTTCCATGAAGCACAAATCAGCAGTACATCTAGCAGGTTGTGGTCAGAGATGGCAGCTTTTCACAGAGTCCAAACACAGTATTTCAGTACTCTGGTATGGCAGTAAAAATCATGGCACAACAGCAGCTTTCATGTGGAGTGCCATTTGTAACTTGAACAAAGACTATTTTCCAAGGGAATTCAAATTTACCTTCAAGATAGTCTATGGAAGAAAAAGTTTGATTTTTTTTTTTTTATGCATTGCGTATTACAAAAATTGTGAAACCCAGAATGTATGCTCCTGCAGGTTTTCCAGGAATTTTGTAAGTGGCCATGAGAATATTGCTAATACTACTTTGAACTACCTGTATCAACAAGTGTCTGCACTCGTATGTTTAGGAGTGCTGAAATATCCATACTCAAATATTTATGGGTGCTGAAATACCAGTACTTCTTTCCTGTTGCCATTTTCTTTTTCATTAGTTCTTTTTCTGCTACAGTTTTCATATTGTACTCTCAGGAGGTATGCTTAAACACTGTGAGCATATCAGAATGGATGCTGGCAATGTTGCTTAGCATGGCGGATGTCTGCCACTTTGAATAATTTTCATTTTCTATGCACAAAGCATGAGGTCATGTAGCAGTTGTGGTTGCTGCTGAAACACACATTGACTAAACAGAAATACACAGAGTTTGAGTGTGTGCTTCATAAGATTTTTAAAAGGTTCAAGTATGTTGTCACAGTCATATCCCATACCATATATTCTTGTTACAGATGGGCTAGTGGACTGTGCTGATGCTGAATGTTGCTCTGCTTCTGTCTGCCAACACTCCATCCTGTGCCAGACTTCAGTTGATCCCATTGAAATCCTCTTCCGTAAGCAGCCACCAGCTGTCACTGCATCTTTCTTCCAACGCACACGGTTTATCGTAGAAGAGGGATCAGTCCAGAATTATGCAGATGCATCATCTTTTAATGCTAGGTGAGAATTTAATTTGTGATATTTGAGACTTCACTGAATGATAACCAATATATTTATAATGACTAGGGATAGACAAAACAGTCTGCTAATATGAAAAATTGTAATTTACAGTACAAGACTACCCCGAAACAGTATTTCTCTTGATAGAACCTGCTCAATAAGTGTACTTCTATGTAATTTGGTTTATTTTTTCTTTAAGTTGCTCTAACCAGCACGAGAGTATATTTAATAACAGGTGGCAGCATAATTGGTGTTACTAGAGCTTTTCAGTTGTCTCTTGAATGTCACTGGAGTATTTGTTGGGCTTATAGCAATTAGCTGATCAGCATCATTTTTGTTGTGATGATTTTTGTTCTAGTTATTTTGTTTGACTACATAAAGTCGCCTGAATGGGTAAGCATCACTCACTCATGCTCCAGTGATCAGTGTTGAATGTTGACATCACTGTAAAAATGTTACTTGCTGCTTCTGATTGTTGGTGTTATAGCCTGTATGTTAATAGGTGCTTAATTTTCCTTCTTTCAGAGAGCATTCTTTTATGCATTCTATAACAGTGCTCCAGAATCCTGTTTTCATTTATAAAGTAACAATATTATGTCAACATGATGCTGTTGTCATTGTAAACTTGCAGACTCCGCACAAGAAACTGACTCTCAGGGCATAATGTAAATAAACATCACATCAGCAGCAGCAGCAGCAGCAGCAGCAGCAGCATCTACACCGCAGGAAATATATTAATGATACAAACAAAACTATGCAGCATAACTGCATCCTGATACTTGGTAGTGTTGCCCTTGGACTCAGTTACAAACTGGAGGTGTATGAGTATGCTGTCTGCCAAATTTTGGAAATATTCTGTAGTTATCTCTTTGACTTACATGTTGTGAATTTCATCTGTAAGACAAGGCATTGACAAGGCATTGCATGTTGTACGCTTGTCCTTCATATAATTCCATGCGGATGGGATTCAGATCCAAAAGTTACCTGGCAAATCCAACACTTCAGTGTCATGATCTGAGAGAAGTTTCATAACCCATTTTGCCCTGTGACATGGAACAGGGTCCTTCGTAAAATGTGTGTGCAACCTCGAATGTCATAAAATTGGAGGAGATGGTTTCCCGCACCTTCATATACCGGTCAGCATTCATCATACGTTTTTAGGAAGGAAGTAGAGGCCTCCCGTGCCCACTTCTCCACAAAACAACCTCACAGCACAGCGCTATAAGTGTGCTTGACAGTCTTAGTGTAGTGGGTGTCTCAGCGACTGACGTTGCGAGGCCTCCGTGTCCACCTAATATGAGAATAAATTCGCATAAAGGTGCTCTCATCAGAGAACATCATCATCCTCCGATCCTCTGAGGTTCAATCTTTGTACTGTATTTTCTTGCAAAGTTAAGCCATTTCAGGCACATTTGTTTGGTCGGAAGTGGTTTCTTAGCTGCCAGGCATGATGGCAGGTTCAGGTCCTTCTGCAGTTGGTGTTAGATGGTGCAAATAGAGACACCTTGTAGGAGCTTGGAATGATTAACTTTGAGATGTGCATCCATAATGTAAGTAAGTACTTTAGGAGATTGTCTGTACCTTAGGAGATTCTCTGTAACCTTCGTTGTTTTGTGTTCATCCTGGATAAGATTCTCTTAACTGGACAACATTTGGTGAGAGGCTAAGGGCACTGTCCTCATCGACAGTTCTGATGGTTTGTTGTGCTGTTTCTTTGTTAGGGATTTACTCCTGGTTCCAGGCAAGAATACAGGCCTTTTCCTCATTAGTTAGATAGTAGTACCCATATCTAATCACTAGCATGCTCACATTAACATCATAGACAGTGGGAAGCAATATCCAAGGGTTCTGGCTTGGAGTGAAATCTGCAGTACTACTCTGTAACACAGTTAGTGGGTGACTGAGTTGAACACAGCATTCACTTGAGTTAAGCCTAGAGGGAAGCCAGATGTCACCAGACAGAAATTGAGCTGATAGTGTAGCATGGATTGCAGATGAAATAGGCCACTCCTGGCCATTGTATTTTGAGGGAGAGCAGGCAGTTTCTTCTGTGAGGTCTGTAACTACAAACTTGCTTAATGGTGGTGGATGATGACTGCACAAACTCATTAACATTATAAGACTTTCTGTCAAAACCAATTTCTGAGAGTAAGAAAGTTGAAGAACTCTTGGAACACTGTGTAGGATGCTTCTCACTTAAACCTCTGATGATAATGGTGATGATCATCATCATTATCATCATCGCCATCCCAGCCTTCATTTCCATTAAAAAGGCAAGCTGAGGTAGGATCATAAAACAAAGAAGAATGCCCAGGGATAATATGCCAAAAAGGCACACACATCATTCAGTCCAGTAGAAATGTGGCTCCACCTCACAAGCATAACACACACACACACATACACACAGTACTATTATGCTCTTACCATGACCTGTCTCATAGTCATTCTGCTGACTGCCATGGTAAAAAAGGACTAATTTCATAATTTCATCAGCTTACATACCTAGCTTGCATACCAAACCATTTCTCATATCCATCCACTTTCTTGGTTTACCATTCCTTCTCCCACCTTCAGACTCACATACTATATACACTTTTCAGTCATGTGCAAGCCAGCCACTTCAATACTGGTATAGTACACACTTGTACATACATACCATATACCCAACCTCTTAACATCCTGAACAATCATCACACCCTTACCCAACCTCCTCACAGACATCCAAGGTTGCCTCCTCCCCGAAACCTTACTGTACTCCAACATTAGCCATTCACGTCACCTGTAGGATAGTTCGTAACCTCTCATCCAGCCATCTTCCCTTTTTTACATCCCAAGCAGCCACAACAGACCCAGCCAGAAACAGTAAAACACCAATAGATTACAAGTTCAACACCCTGTCCTAGGGTGGGAAAGGAGGTCCAGATGATGACAAGAAAGCAAACTGGACAAAATTCACTTGAAACTTAAAACAAGGATTCTAAACTTAACAACCAAGACTCATTTCAGACCATTGACAAAGCATTCATGACTCCCAAATGAATCAAATACTTCAGCCAAGAACTCTCAGATATCTACTGCTAACATTATACATTTCAGCTGTAACTTCTTTCCTCAAACAGATGAAGAAGAGAAACAGATTAAAGCGAAATACTCAGCTGACCTCAACAGAAACAGAATTCACAAACACCCTACACTGCTGACCTCAATAGAAACAGAATTCACAAACACCCTACACTGCTGACCTCAATAGAAACAGAATTCACAAACACCCTTCACAACACTCATCATCAGGCTCCTTTGACACACTGTTGACTGAATAAAACTGACTTGCATTGGCTAGAATACAGTACTGAACTTTTCAGTCAGGAGAGGGTTAATAAACTTTCAAATCCCTGTAAGAGTGAGATCCTCTTTGAATTAGTTGGAATAGATTACTGGAGTATTCTGACCATGAGAGGATTAATGAACTGATCAAAACATGCATGCATAGCAGTTGTAAAAACTTGTTTAAACACTAGATAACAGAACAAATGGCAGCAAATTTTGGAAGGTAAAAACAAACATCCACACATTTAAAAAAATCACTCCCTCACCAATCCATGAAGACTTGCTGAACAATGATGGAATTATGCCTACCATGAAGGAACAGATAGACAACCTAATCAACTATTATTCATTAGTAAGCCATATGGTAAGGTACTTGTTGACAAAGTTAGGGAAATAACTGAGGAATTTGTTGGAGAAGAACTAGGGGCTTTTAGGAAAGAAACTGGCTGGATAGTTAAGATATTCATTCCAAGATGTTTTGTGGAAAAGTATCTAGTGAAGGGAAAGGAGTTATATGCAACCTTCATGGAAACTGAGAAAGCATATGACAGAGTGGATAGACTGGGAATGTGGAAGGTATTAAAAATATGTGGAGTAGATGGGAAGTTGTTGAATGTTGCGAAGAGTATGTATGAGGGCATTAGGGCTGGGCTGCAGTGCATGTGGATAGTGAAATAAGCCAGTTCTTTGATTGAGTGTTGGATTGAAGTAGGGATGTGCCATATCTCCATACTTGTTCAGTTTGTATATGGATGGAGATACAAAAGAAGTATTAGGTAGGGCAGTGGTTGTTAGCTGTGTCTGATGAGAGGGGGTAGGATATGGAAACTTTGCTGTACTGTTGTTTGCTGATGATGCTGTATTATTCAGTGAAGATGAATGTGAGCTGCAGGGTTTGGTGAATGAGTTCAGGAGTATAAGAAATGGAATCTAAAAGTTATGGTCTTTGAGAGAAATGAAGCCACAGAATGCACAGTGAGGCTGGATGGTGAGGAAATGGAGACTGTGAGTGCATTCAGCTACTTAGGTGGTGTCATGAGTAAGGATGGAAGTTTAGAGGATGAAGTTTTAGAAAGAGTACAGCTGGATAGCAAGGGTACTGGTTCACTGAAAGCAGTGATAAGGAATAGGAAAGTGAGCATGGAAGTAAAAAATTCACTGCATGACAGTACTGTATTGTGATCCCCTACTGTACTGTGATCCCCAAACTAGCATGTGGAAGTGAAGCTTGGACTCTGTTGGTTGGACACAAGTCAAGAGCAAGAGCAGTGGAAATGAGTTGTATGGGGGTAGCATGTGGATTTTTTATTTTAATTATTTTTTTTTTAATGCAAGGAAGAAGAAACTAAAAGCCAGGAGCCAACAAACCACTCCTTCCCAGAATAAACAAAAACAACACAACAGAGAGTCAAATTAAAGATCTGTTAATTTCAAGATGCCTGGACACACTGTGTTTGAAAGACTGGAGATCATAGGAAGTAGGGAAGACAAACAGAGGGTGATAGTTCTAGAGTTGACCTGTCACATAAATGAAGGAATGGGATTAACAGTTAACTCGCATTAGAGAGTTGGACAGAAAAGGGATAAGAGTTTCTTGCTAGACGGGTGCTACGCACCCTTCGTAGTGGTGGAGTGATGCAAGCAGATAGTTCAGAGGAGCAGTGACCATTGAAGTAGCAAAAAAAAAGAGATAAAGATGCAACAGTGCGGCGAAGAGACAGAGGTTGAAGGGAGCCAGTAAGAGGAGGAGAGTTAATGAGACGAAAAGTCTTTGACTCCACCTTGTTGAGAAGAGCCGTACGTGGGAAGCCTCCCCACACATAAGAGCTGTCCTCTACATGGGTGAATAAAACCCATGTATAAAGTCAACAACTGTGTTAGGGTAAAGAAGGTATAGAGTTGGCTTTGCACACCTAATTTCTTGGAGTCAGATTTTACAAGAGATGTAATATGATCTTTCCAAGATAAATCCCGAGAGAATGAAACCCCAAGTATGTTTAAAGATGATGCAGGTTTGACATGGATATTATTAAACATTAGTGGGCACTCCTGTGGAAGATTTTGACAGGTTGATAGGTGTAAGAATTGAGTTTTTGACACATTAAAAACAACAAGATCACTTTTGCCCCAGTCAGAGATACAAGCCAGGTCAGACATTGGGTGTGCCATAGCCTCATCCCTTGTTTGTTGAAGTAATTGCTGAGATGGACACTGTGGGAAGTGAATGGAAAGATACAGGGTGAAATCATTAATGTACGAGTGGATAGGGTTAGATGTACAGCTTAGAAGGTTATTGATGAGTACAAGAAAGAGAGTTGGTGGTAGGACAGAGCCCTGAGGAGCACCAGTATTGATAGAGCTAGGAGAAGAACGGTGGCAATCCACAACGTCAGTTATAGAATGACCAGAAAGGAAGCAAGAAATGAAGGCACAGATAGAGGGATAGAAACCATAAGAAGGGTAGTTTGGAAATTAAACCTTTATGCCAGACTCAATCAAAAGCCTTTGAGATGTCAAGTGCAGTTGCAAAGCTTTCACCAGAGTCCCAAAAGGAGGATGACCGGGAGTCTGAAAGGTAGGTGAGAAGATCGCCAGTGGAGCATCCCTGATGGAACCCATACTGATGATCAGAAAGTTGTGAAAGGAAAGATGCTTTAAATTTTTTCCTAAAAATAGACTCGAAAACTTTTGAAATACAGGATGTTAAAGCAATTGGGCGACAGTTAGAGGGTTGGGAATGGTCACCCTTCTTTGGGACAGGCTGAATGAGAGCAAACTTCCCACAAGAAGGAAAGGTACAAGTTGATAGACAAAGGCGAAAGAGTTACGTGGGCAGGGTGTAAGCACAGAAGCACAGTTCTTGAGAGCAAGAGGAGGGACCCCATCAGGCCCATATGCCTTGTTGGTATTGAGGCCAGTGATGGTAGAAAATACATCAGTTGAAGAAATTTTAATGCCAGCCATGTGGAAGTCAGAGGAGGGAATTGATGGAGGTACAGCATCTGAATCATCTAAGGTGGAATTGGAGGAGATAGTTTGAGTGAAGAGATCTGCTTTATTAGTAGAAGAAATAGCTACAGAGCCATGAGAACGGAAAAGAAGAGGGAAGGATGATGAGGTAAAGTTGTTAGAAAGGTTTTAGGCAAGGTGCCTGAAGGAGGAGGAAGAATTCGAGTTGGAGTGTGCAGAGCATTTAGTATGAATGAAACTATTTTTAGCAGAGCGAAGAACAGACTTAGCACAATTCTGGACAGATAACATAAAAAAGATGAGATTCAGGGGTGGGTTGGCTCCAGCACCTTTTGTAGGCCTTCTCCTTGTTGTGGACAGCATTAGAACAAGTGTGATCAAACAAAGGTTTCTTTGCATTAGTCAAAGGCTGTGAGAAAGGAATTATGCTTCCAATTACATTGAGAGAGAGCCAAGTGAGGAAGTAAAGGAGCACCACACACTTTTCTGAATCGACTCAACTTATCATAAATGGTTTGAACATGAAATGGCTAGCATTACAATCCACAGTTTCAGTAATAAACAAAACCATATCCTTGGTTACAGTACCAAGATAATGGGGGACTTTCAGAGTGTTGAGTCATTCCAAACTCGGTTCTACACTATTCTTTTGCTGGTTGCCATGCTTATAATAGCCGTGGATTATTTGTACTCCAGTGTCTAACTGTGAAATCTAGTAATGGCATATACCATTGAAATTACTAACTTTTTACTCAGAAAAATCATAACCAATAAGAATTATTTCCTTTATTTTCATAATTTTAGAATTTATGATTGTAGACTCGATGCAGAAGTGTCAGGCTGTCATGACTACACCTTGCATGAATTATATTTGATTTGCTGGACATTGTAGCCAATCTCTTATATATATTAAGACCTGCCTATTACATTATTAACATCAGCTTTCATACTGACAGTCCTTATATTACCTCAAATTTAATATTTTGTATTTAAGCATGTAATATATCGTCACGAGACTCGTGCATGCGCATTAAAGGGACAGTCCTGAATAGGAGAACAGACCATGTTTGTTTACCAAAGACTAGTGCATGTTTCGTCCATCCTGTGTTAATGTTTGAGAATGAACAGTACTGAATTAAAGGGATTAAATGCGATAACTCAAATTCAGAGGCTGCCGAACCAAATCAGTAACTTCTTATCAGCCTTCATTATTATCAATATCCTGTCCTAGCTGGTAATATCAAGATTCAAAACTCACCCACTGTAGAGAGAGAGAGAGAGAGAGAGAGAGATTTGTGTATCAATTGATGTACAAAGGGAATTAATGGCTTGCACTGGTGTGCCAGAAAGAAAAAGAAAAAAAGCCTAGTTACTTTTATTACTAGTGTTATAACTTTGCCTCTAGCCTACCCTTTGATTTGTATTTATGACGAAATTACATTACCTGGCCGAGTTTTGAAACTGAGGAAACAAAATGTATGTACTGTATATTTTTGTATCATCAGTTTGCATCATTTAAAGTACAAGAGGATATCAACATGTAGTATAGGTAGAAGTCGTACCAAGTCTCCAGTACCATTTAGAATCAAGGATGTTCCTTCAAGTTCTAGAAGGGATGGTAAAATAAATAATAAAACATGTACCAAATGATGATCAGGCGTCTGAACGAAAAGTAATGTCAGAAGTCTAACTTTTTCAGTCCGATGATATACTGTACATAGTTACATAGTTTTATTCTTGCTGCCAAACGATTTTACCATTTAGAATACTCATACTGAAGGGGGTTAATCAAGGTGTACATCATCCAGTTCAGTCTGCACTGAGCTGAACAAAGTCGCCGGAATAAAGAATAAAATGATTTACATTCTTGGAGTGAAGGAAGTACTGTATTTTAATCACGCTTATGTAGCAGCACACGCTCTAGGTTAACTTGTAATTCTTTTTTTTCCTCTCTGTAAATCAAGGTACATCATACGAATCATGCAAATATTGGACTTCAAAACCTTGGTTAATCGCCACAATGGTCTAGTAAATGAACCGTATGCACATCTGCCTTCACCGAGAGCTAGCGAAAAGTGAGCTGTGTTTTATAACACTGTGGGGACAGTTGCCTATGATGTATGGAAACAGATGTCAGGTGGTGGTATTTGGCAGATATTAAATTTCAGTAAAGTAAGGCAATGACAAGCTTCAGAAAGCACTGTTCTTATTCAAAATGATGATATAAATGTAGATAAGAAAGCCAGTTGCACTGAACTCATCAGTAACACAACGAACTGACTGTGTGCAAGGGATTGCCAGATGGAAGCCCAGTGTACGCATATGCAAAATAGCCAGTCAAAAGTATCCATTCATAGGTGTGATATTTTATATCAGCGAGTATTTTAGTGACTTTAATGGTCTATAGTATTGCTAACTCTTGTAAGTTTATCCAGACATATAGAATAGTCACAATAGTTTTGCTACTTTTTCAGGTCTAGGACCGAGTTAAGGCTCACCAGCTAGGTAGGAGATGACATCTGAAAGTTCTTCATTGATTAACAAGCCCTTAACTCAGACATGAAAGATGACAGGAGATAGCCAGCCAACTTTTCTTAGACAAACAAACCCAAGTATGGTACTCAGCTAAAACCAGTGCTCTCAGTTCAGAGTATTCTCCAAAGGTGTTGCTTGGAGCTCATACTTCTCAGCCTCACTTTTAACCTTTTCCATCATGACCTACCGAAACCCCTTTCTTGAGTAGCAGTACTGTGTTGTTGACATAGAAACAGCTTCACAACACTTCAACACTCAATTAGAGAAGGCCAGCTCAGACAATACCTACACTTAATGCAACACTGGCTATTTCTAATATTATTGCTTTTCTTTCTGCTCCATGAATTTTGCATGTAATTTAATTGTCCTTCCTTCTCTGCTACCTTAGTGTGCAGCAGAAGTCCTTGCTAAAAACAGTTGATAAAGTGTTCTTCTGAACAACACTAAATTTTGTGAGCCCAGGCTGTGCTCCCTTCTTTTAAACTGTCACAAACATGGAGGAGCTTGAAAAATAATATAAAAATAATACTGTTTAATGATAATAACAATAATAATTATAATAATTGTTATTATAATTATTATTATTATTATTTGAGAGGAATGAAGTCACAGAATGTACACTGAGGTTGGATGGTGAGGATATGGAGAATGTGAGTGCATTCAAGTACTTGGGGAGTGTGATGAGTAAGGATGGAAGTTTTGGGAATGAAATACTTGAAAGGGTACAGCAGGGAAGGAAGGTTGTTGGTTCATTGAAAGCGGTGGTGAGAAATAGGGAGGTGAGTATGGAAGTCAAGAAGTCACTGCATGATAGTATCGTGATCCCTACCCTGACGTATGGAAGCGAGGCATGGACCTTGCTAGAGGGTAACAAGTCAAGAGTGAGAGCAGTGGAAATGAGTTACTTGAGAGGAGCATGTGGAGTGACATGGAGGGACAGGTTGACGAATAAAGAAGTGAAGGAACGTTGCGGGGTGGATGTGGATGTGGTTGAGAAGATTAGGAGAACTACACTGAAGTGGTTTGGACATGTGGAGAGAATGGAGAATGAATCTCTGACTAAGAGGGTGTATGCAGGTGGGGTGGAGGGAGGGGAAGGCCACGAATGAGGTGGAGGGAGGGAGTTGAGAGGTATATGAGGGAGGGGGGAGTTGGCTGGAGGGAGGGTAGGCAAATGGTGGGTGACAGAGCGACTTGGAGGCGTTTTGTCTGCGGCCACCCTTTGCGGGATTAGGGCGTCGGGCTATAGATAGATAGATAGATTATTCATTCATTCATTCATTCATCATGTAATCCAGTGATCCCCCACGAGGAACATAGGAGCCCGGGGCTAGGCAAGTTGGTCCTGACATTTAAGATGAGAGTGGCCAGCCTCAATCTTCCCCGAGTGGCATTACGTGAGCAGTAAACCCCATCCACCTCATAGATATAAACCTGCACCGACTCAGTCCAATTTGGAGCACCTTATTTACCCACTAAACCAGTGTTCTTCAAACTTTTTTCATCGCGACCCAGTTTCATTTTATGTATTATCTTCACGACCCTATTGCACGGCTGTTGTACCTCTCTCTCTCTGGTTTGAAAGCTTTTTACTAATAAATACATACATCTATACATACATACATGTATACATTGCATAAGCATGTACACTACCATATACTGTATATACATACATATGTGGATTCAAAATTATTGCATATGTTGAAAGTGTGCTAATATAAATTTTATGTATTAAAAATATTATGACAAAATATGTATAAGTACTGTGTAAATTGCAGCTAAGCAGAGGAAAATAGTGTGCCTGTTCAATGTTCTTGGTGTGCCTGCTTGTTACTAATTATCTTGGCCCAGTCTGGCTTGCAGGAGGATACCGCTACACGCATGTCGACTGTAGGACTGAGTCGGTTTCTCTGTTTGTTTTTTGGCTTTGTCGGGGTTGAGAAACCAGCTTCATACAAGTAGCCTGTGTAGTTGTAAAAAATATCAAAAGCAAGATACTTTCCTTACTTAAATGTGGATATTCCTTGGAAACACTTATCCAAAATGATGACGGAGTTGATGACTTGTGCCTGATTCTTAATGATGTCCAACTTGTGAGATGAAGAAGCTCATTTTCTTGATCAGGTGTTAGTTTTAGCCCTACAACAGCCTCTGGTCTTTCATAAGCGTAAGGGTCTTTTACCCAGTGCTTTTCTCTCGTATCTTGTAACTCATCTTTAGGAAAGTACTGTTCGAAACTCTCCGACAAAGAATGAAGGTGTAGCTGTATATCGGATTTAATTTTCTCCAGATTTTCCTCACTGATGCTGTTTTCTTCAGTGTGCTGCAAAAGTGTTCGGAACATATACCGTAGTAAATAGGGCGATCAACATCAAGCCTGGCTTACCACAGCATTATTGATTTCTTAAATGTTTCTACTTCCTCACTGTGTCGGAATACATAATTTTCTTTCCCTTGCAGTTTCAGATTAATGCATTTCACTTATTATTTACATATCTAGTTACGATGTGGCGACCCACTGAGCAAAAGCTTGCGACCCAGTATTGGGTCGCGACCCGTACTTTGAAGAACCCTGCACTAAACCACCAGGCGCCATAAACTGGCTATATGGTTACCACCCAACGTAGTAAATGGTTTCATGATGTACCTGAAACCATTTGGCGTGTCACTCATTTATTATTATTGGTATTATTATTATTATTATTATAAAATTAACAATGCTTTAAGAACAATAATAGGATGAACTAAGACCATAAGTACATATTGCTTTCACCAAAAAACAAGTGTCTCCAGTCAAGGCGCATATGAACATGTGAGGTATACAATTCACTGTTTGAGCACAGGATCCATGTCTAGCATGTAACTTTAATATTACACCATCTCCCACTTAAAGAAACAACGCAAACAATGTGACAGCATGCTGTAACAACACCACCTCATTCCCCACACAGCATTATACTGTACTTCACAAACATAAATGTATAGCCACCACAGCCATTTGAATTCTCCAGCCAAACATCATCATCCCATCATGAACTACCAGCTAGATATTAATAACTTAGACATTGCCCTTCCCAGACAGACAAGGGCACACCTAACTGAATTATGATGTGGCTGTTACTCTTCACTCCTTCAGTACGTACACAAAATACAATTCACAATTTTTTATACCCTCACTGTAATACACTATTATTACCACAGCACCTTACTCACTTCATGCACTTAACATTCACAACACAGACAATTCTTCAACATAACCTGAACAAAAGAAATCAGAAAGTGCCTGGCAGAAGTAGCTTGATGAGCCTGAGACAACAACAACAGCAGTTTTGTTTGTCCATTCCGTCTGTATGACTTTTTTTTTTTTTCGTCCATTCTGCACATCCCATACTCACCTTTTTTCTGCTTTTGTAATATTTCTTTTGCATACAACATGTGTCTCACACCCACTTATCAATATGAGCTCTAACACAACTCCACACATTTCTCTTGCAGCCTCCATACTCAGTTTTCAGTTGTATCTCAGGACCTTAATAGGACTTGATGGCTTTCTTTCTTGAGTCACATATCTTTCACTTCTTTTGTACATTTTATCTCTGTTTTGTACTACTGTACTGAGGCATTCAAACTTCTGCCAGTTCATCTCTCTCCACTTGCTTGATCATCTCACCAAGAGGAACTACAGTGGCTCAGTGATTTGCATGTTCATGTTACAGTTTGCGTGTACCCAGAGTGTAGGATTCAAAACCAATATTGGAGGGGACATGTAAAATGCATGATGGTAACATATTCTTTCATGTACTTGGATATGTTTATACCCTGTCATTTGTATCACTGACCTATACAGACTTTGACACACAAAAACAAAGCCACTATAACGCATTGATTAACATGCATTACTCTTCCTAGAGAAAACCTTTTTCTATTCATACTTTGCCAACACTGGGAAGAGTTCATTCTGACTGTCACATTCCCTCCTTGGGGATGGCCCTGTTTTGCTTTGGACCAAGTATGGGCCATTCCAGTTAAAGTTTCACACTTAAGAGTCACTTCTCTCAACTATCATCGCTTTATTTTCTTGACAAATTTGCATTTCCAAACCGTGCCACTCAGAGACATACACAAAACTGAGCCAGTCCTCAAAGGTCGTGTGCACTATTAGCAAGCAGCATAACTTCATCTGCATACATCAGACCTCAAATATTCCACCTCTCCCACCCCCCTTTCCACAGGGTAGTGAGGGTAGGTGATTATCTATCTATCTGTACATATACACATACATATATACAGTATATACATAGATAGATAGATATATGTATATATACAGGTTGTGTGAAGCTACAGAACGTGGTGAATGTTTTTGGCATATCCGATAGAGCCAGGATTCTGGGGGCTTGAATGATGAGTGAATGGAAGCGTGGCCCATTGGATTAGGCAAATTTGGGCTGTCTGGACGTTGCTACTCCTCACCCTGCCCTAGGGTGGGAAAGGAGGTCCGGAAGATGATGATGATATACAGTATATATTTATATATATATTGCCAGAAACCATAATCCTTTAAGGGGTGGCCCTTTGACTTTGAGTTATATGTTTTATGGGGAGGGGCACTAACCCTTCACCAACCCACTTGTTGACACATAGGGAGCATGTATGGTTTGGTTATATGGTTACCACCCAGTGTTGTAAATGGTTTCTTGGCTTACAGGAAACAATTTGGCTTGTCATTCAATGTAAAGCCACCTGTAGAGGAAAGAAAAGCAATAAGAAGTGACAGGAAATATGGGAGAAATAGGAAGAGATGAGGGCAGGCACAGAAAAAGAACGATGAAGGCTAAGGAAGAAATAGGTCGCACTTTTTTATGTTTCTGCCCAGAATCGTGCTAAGTCAGTCCTTCACCCTTCTAAAAATAATGCTCTTAACTCTCCAACTCGAATTCTTCCTCCTTCTTCAGGCACCTTGCCAAAAACCTTTCTAACAACTTTACCTCATCATCCCTCCCTCCTCTTTTCCACTCTGATGGCTCTGTGCCTATTCCTTCTACTGATAAAGCAAATCTCTTTGCTCCTACTTTCTCCTCCAATTCCACCTTAGACAATTCAGATGCTGTTCCTCCATCACTTCCCCCCTCTGACTTCCTCATGGCTGACATTAAAATTTCTTCAGCTGATGTATTTTCTGCCATCACTGGCCTCAATTTTAACAAGGCATATGGGCCTGATGGAGGCCCTCCTGTTGTCCTCAAAAACTGTGCTTCTGTGCTTACAACCTGCCTAGGTAAACTCTTTCGCCTTTGTCTCTCAACTTGTACCTTTCCTTCTTGCTGGAAGTTTGCTCTCATTCAGCCAGTCCCAAAGAAGGGTGACCATTCCCAACCCTCTAACTATTGTCCAATTGCTTTAACATCCTGTGTCTCAAAAGTTTTCGAGTCAATTCTTAATAGAAAAATTTTACAGCATCTTTCCTATCACAACCTTCTTTCTGATCGTCAGTATGGGTTCCTTCAGTCGCTCCACTGGCGATCTTCTCCTACCTTTCAGACTCCTGGTCATCCTCCTTTCAGGACTATGGTGAAAGCTTTGCCATTGCATTTGACATCTCAAAGGCTTTCGATCGAGTCTGGCATAAATCTTTAATTTCCAAACTGCCCTCTTACGGCTTCTATCCTTCTATCTGTTCCTTCATCTCTACCTTCCTTTCTGGTTGTTCTATAGCTGCTGTTGTAGATGGCCATCGCTCTTCTCCTAGATCTATCAACAGTGGTGTTCCTCAGGGTTCTGTCCTACCACCAACTCTCTTCCTTTTATTTATCAATGACCTATGCTGTACATCTAACCATATCCACTTGTACGCTGATGACTCCACCCTTCACCTCTCCATTCGGTTCCTGCAATGTCCATCTCAGCATTTACTTCAACAAACAAGGGATGAGGCTATGGCAAACCTAATGTCTGACTTGGCTCATATCTCTGACTGGGGTAAAAAAAATCTTGTTTTTAATGCATCAAAGACTCGGTTCTTACACTTATCAACCCGGAAAAATCTTCCACAGGAGTACCCACTGATGTTTAATAATATCCAGCTTAATCCTGCTTCATCTTTGAACATGCTTGGGGTTTCTCTCACTTGTGACTTATTTTGGAAAGATCACATTACATCTCTTGTGAAATCTGCTTCCAAGAGATTAGGTGTGCTAAGCCAACTCCATACCGTCTTTACCCCTGCGCAGTTGTTAAGTTTATACACGGGTTTTATTTGCCCCTGTGTAGAGTACAGCTCTCATGTGTGGGGAGGCTCCCCACATACAGCTCTTCTCAATAGGGTGGAGCCAAAGGCTTTTCATCTCATCAACTCTCCTCCTCGTACTGGCTCCCTTCAACCTCTATCTCTTTGCCGCACTGTTGCATCTTTATCTCTTTTCTATTGTTACTTCAATGGTCACTGCTCCTCTGAACTGTCTGCTTGCTTACCCCCACCTCTACAATGGCGCTTAGCACCCGTCTAGCAACAAACTCTCATCCCTTTTCTGTCCAACTCTCTAATGCAAGAGTTAACCGTTACTCCCAGTCCTTCATTTATGCAACAGGTCAACTCTGAAACTGTCTCCCTCTCTTTGTATTTTCTACTTCCTATGATCTCCAGTCTTTTAAACGCAGTGTGTCCAGGCATCTTGAAACAATCGGATCTTGAATTTGGCTCTCTTGTATTGTTT
>JAGKTI010014036.1:0-13489 GCA_018397915.1 Birgus latro
AATTTTGATGTTACGTAGATTTTCAAAAGTTGCGTGAAGAATGTTACTTCCGTGCTACCCCCCCCCTTGTAGTTGGCATAAGTAATTTCAATAAGTCTGTGATTAGACTGGTTCAGTCAAGGAGTGTTTCACATCAATAATATGTCAATAGAGTAGGATCATAACCGTACCCAGCAAATTAGATTATTCTTAATAACCGTTGTGCTGTTAACCCTTAAACTGCGGGGTTGTCAGAGGCGCGCCGTGCCCATCCCGCAGGGATATTCGCGCTCCAACTGACTTTTTAAAAATATTTGCCAAAAATCAGTTATTAGTCTAGAATATTATAATTACATATGCATATGGCACATACCTTCAGCTTTCTCCTGGGATGTTTATTTAGCACTTGTCGACTACCATAGGACTTGTGGAGACTTCTGAAGTTGGGTAACTAAGTCTCCACTTTACACTTCCAGACTTCCCGTAATATGAATACCACTGCCAGATATTAACACTAGAAACACTATTCAATGATTTCCAAGTAGTTTGGAATCCATACTCCAAAAAAAAAACACTGTAAAAGTAATGTAAGATACGAGCGCGTACGAGCCTCCCACTCGCGCAAATTCGCCGCTGGTATTCTGTCATTTCTTACTCATATACACACACACTTTATTATTTCTAGTACTTTATTACGCTTATATCTACAGTCCTTTACCGCTTCCCACGTGATGTTTAGTAGGGGTAGAGGTCACAGGGCCTTTTACAATGGCCGCAAAAGCTGCAGAAATGGAGGGGCGTGATTTCACTGTGAAGGACAAGAGCGAACTGAATGTACAATACTTATCTCGGTAGCCTATCTATCTATCTATTGCCAGACACCATAATCCCACAACGGGGTGGCCATTTGACTTTGAGTTATTTATTTTACAGGAAGGGACACTAACCCTCCACCAACCCACTTGTTGACATGTAGGGAGCACGTATGGTTTGGTTATATGGTTACCACCCAGCGTTGCAAATGGTTTCTTGGCTTACAGGAAACCATTTGGCTTGTCACTCAATGTAAAGCCACCTGTAAAGGAAAGAAAAGCAGTAAGAAGTGACAGGAAAGATGGGAGAAATAGGAAGAGAGGAGGGCCGGCACAGAAAAAGAATGATAGAGGCTAAGGAAGAAGTCGGCAGCACTGTGGATGATGGTCGCCACCACCTACCACTATCTCGGTAGCCGTGAGTTGAAAATGTCAGCTGCTAGTGTATATGCTAAGAAATAAGTCGCAGGAAATCTAGACAATACATAATAAATTAGGTAGTTCTAGGTGAATATAAATATCACTCAGGCTTCTCCCTTCCTTTCTTATATACATTTATATTACGATAGTAGTTCATACGGCATATTTCAGGGGGGGGAAAAAGCAGGAGAAATTAGCGAACGAGTGCAGGTTGGATGTTGCCAAGTGATAATTAGCCAATTCCAGGTGTATGGCACTATCAGTTACTGTATTTTTTTTATATATATATTATTTTGTATAAGAATAGGGCATAGGGCTCATTTCAATGGATGAAAACGGGAAAAATCCGGGAAAGATTTACTTAGCGCAGAGCGGCTGAGCAGACGACTCGAGAGGGTAATGGAGGTGAGGTAGAGAAGGTAGTCTGGAATGGGGGAAAATGGCTAAATTGTCAACAATGGATGGGAGTACTGATGACATTAGCAGCTCTGACTATTGTTGGACATTGGCAGTGCTGATAGATTATACAAGTCACCACCTGAAAGCCCGGGCGAATTATAAAAAACACAGAGTCACACAAGTGACGCCTCGCGGTATGATCCATTGCACCCGACCGTCACAAAAGTGACGACCCGCGGTTTAGGGGTTAAGGAAAATATGACCCTCACACACGTTACTGGAAAAGCGAGAAATGTTACTTGTGCGATTTTTAATGAAAAATGATTATAGTCAACCCTGTTATGGTTACAGTAATTGTTCATTCATTCATTATCCAATCCTACGTCGCCCCACAGAGGAGCGTAGGATCCCGGGGGTAGGCAAGTTGGTCCTGACTTTTAAGATGAGAGTGACCAGCCTCACTCATCTCTGAATGGCATTACGTGAGCGATAAACCCTAACCACCCCTTGGATATAAACCTTCACCGGCTCAACGAGGAAAGAATGAAGGCAAGAAAGACAGAAGAGGGAGTGTAAAGTCACCCATAGGCAGAAAGACAAGGAAAGAATGAAGGAAAGAAAGACAGAAGAGGATTGAAGGAAAGAAGGATGGAGGAAAGGAAAGGGCAGACACCCGAGAGCAGCGCTACATCGAGTGAGTGGATGGTGAGCGCCCCCACCTACCGCAGTGATTGTAAGTATCACAAACATTAGGTAATTAACTTTGATCATGCCCTTTTCAGGCACTGACTCAATGACTGCAGTTCATAATGCTTAGACAACTTCTTGGTTGTATTATGAATCAGTGCAGCAGTGAACACTAATTAAGGGGACAGGGTAGCCTGCCACCACAGGGCAGGTTAATTGCACATGCCCACCCCTCAACTCCCCCTCCTTACCCCCACAAAACCGCCAATTTTTTTAGGTGGATGGATCGGAGATCTGAGGCTTTCCCCTCTCTCACGTCTTGCTGCGTGTAACATTAGTATAATTTATTTTGTTTCATTATTACAAGTATACATCCACCTTCAGCTCTGTGAGAAATAATTATATTGAGGCTTTAACGGATTTCAATAGAATGACCCCGCTGTATAGATTTTTATTCCAAATATTTATTCGTCTTCTAAACAATATACTGAACTCTAATTAACAATGACAATTTATATGACCATTAACCCTAAACGTCCAACTCCTGCCTTGTCATGTGGGGAGCCAAATATCCACCCAGCTACTTGTGCAACCCACCAACCCCACTGATCTCGGTCATCCACCCTGCCCACCCGTGAATGCTACCCACCAAGCTCATCTAACTATGCCACCCAACACATCTACTGACCTTGAACCCACCCACCATCCCAGCCACCCACACAGAGCACCCCAGCCATGCAATCCTCTCAGCTATCCTGGCAACCCACTGTGTCACCACACATTCCGATGACCTATCTTGCCCACCAGCCACGGTCACCCACCCTGCTCACCCAGTAGTGCCATCCATGACATCAACCCACCCAGCCCTCCCACCGTACCCACCCATCTCTCCCTGAATTCAGTGTAATTGCAATGATTTCATGTTTAAAGCTGTGCATGAGAAATGTTACATCATTTTCTGGTAACGTTCCTCACGCTGTGCATGGAATGTGTGTGACGGATCATATGGCTTCTCAGAGTTTCTTACAAGATATCACAGGGCAACATTAGTAAGGTACTGGTACTAGGATACCTATTTATAATTTTGAGTTAATGTTAGTTTTCTCAAATTCGTAAGCTGTGTATGGAGAAAAAATAAAAATTACACCCGTTACTCCTGAAGTACTTCCACAAGGTCGTGCTATAGTTTGACCACAAAGTATTTGTAAACATTTGTTGTGACAGTTACAACTCAAATGCTGTTTCTTTAAAATCCAGTGATAACATTCCAAACGAATACATACTCGAGTCAATGAAGATGTGAAAATCACTTATTTCAACATGAATTTTCCTTTATTGACATGGCACAACATTTTTTAATGCCTCACTCAGTAGACAGTTTAGAAACTTTTCTGTCCAGATTCATAAAATTCAGTGTTTAAGCTTTAAAATGATATATAATTTATATATTTTTGATCAGTTCTGAGGTTGACATTTACATGGAGTGACCTGTAATTAAACGCACTCACATTTTCCATTTCCTCACCATCCAATCTCATTGTGCATTCTTTGACCTCATTTCTCTTGGAGGACCATAACTTTACTTTTTCCAGTATTCACCTTTAGATTCCCTTTCTTACATATCGTACACTCTCAGACTCATTCACCAAGCCTTGCAGTTCCCCTTCGTTTTCACTTATCAATGCAATATCATCAGCATACAACAGAAGAGGAAGTTTCCAAATGCTGCCATCTCTCATTAGGACCGTTCTAACATGCACTGCCCGACGTTTCTCTTTTATAACCCCGTCCACATACCGATTGAACAGAGGTATGTACCTGATGGATATTTAATAAATTGTTGGAAAGAATGTCTTAAAATGGTTTACCACATTTTAGGGTGACAGTAAGGAATTGTTAATCCACTCACTCAATGTAGTGCTGCTCTCGGGTGTCTGCCGTTTCCTTTCCTTCATCCTTCTTTCCTTCCATCCTCTTCTGTCTTTCTTTCCTTCATTCTTTCCTCGTCCTTCTGCCTGCGGGTAACTTTACACTCCCTCTTCTGTCTTTCCTTCATTCTTTCCTTTTCCTTCTACCTGTGGGTGACTCTACACTGAGTGACAAGCCAAATGGTTTCCTGTACACCATGAAACCATTTACAGTGCTGGGTGGTAGCCATATAACCAAATTTTGGCGCCTGGTGGTTTAGTGGGTAATTACGGCGCTCCAATTGAATTGAGCTGGTGTAGGTTTATATCCGAGGGGTGGTTGGGGTTTATTGCTCACATAATGCCACTCAGGGATGAGTGAGGCTGGTCACTCTTATCTTAAATATCAGGACCAACTTGCCTAGCCCCGGGCTCCTACACTCCTCATGTGGCAGTGTAGGATTGGATGATGAATAATGAATGACAAAAATAGAAAATATAAATCCCCCCCCCCCCCCCAAGTGATCTCTTCATACCCTCACACAAACATTGCCTGCAATGTTTACACAACACAGCTCTCTAGAATGTAAAACTATTTACCAAATCAAGCACCACACCACATGTTTGTATTCTTCAGTTCTTCCCAATTGACTTCTCCTTTGCTGCATGTCAGTACTGTATTTACTGTCATGTTCTTTCAAATACTGTTATGTTGCTTTTGACTGCATTTTCAGATTTCTTGAGTAAGCTCTTAAAATTCATTCACAGCTTTTGCAAGTCAGTCACATTTTGACCATCAGAACTGCATCATCAGCATACTTAAGACTTAATATAGACCATACGTCACTGTTAAGCTCTAGTTTTGTGCCAGTTTCAGCTCTTGACCACTACATCTTTATACTCTACTGTAAATAGTAATCACCTCTGAACAATGAAATCAACAAACTTGGTACCGTACAAAGAAATATTAACTGAAAGGCTGTTGTAACAGTTTTCACTCCGCAAACCTCTCTTGGGTGTACAGGTACTTAACAGTATCACTAAATCACAAACATGCACCTCCAAGACCCACACCACCATTACTCTCAACACCCAACACACCCCTTCCTACAGAGAACAAGCAAACGTAAGTCACTGAACTCCAACACACACTTGAGTCTGAAAAATAACCCACTCAGCTCAGACAGTTCTTTCCACTCAGTCACAGTGCAACTCCCTTCACTCCATAACAGACACAATATTATCAAGAAAACAAAGAACTCACAGGCACAGGGCCAGATGGAATCAACAACCTGCACCTGAAACATTTAGGACCACAAGGCATACAGGCCATCATAAACATCAGCTCTTCATTTACACACTGTAGCATTCCCAGTATTTGGAAACATGAAATGATCATCACTGTACTCATACCAAATAAATATCCAACACTCCTTTCTCTGTACAGACCCATAGCAGTACTTAGCACACTGTCCAAAATATCTGAATATCTTTTTCGCAGCAAGGATACTCTCCGTGTTCTTCTTGCTCCTTAACAACATGGATTCAAAGCATTGTGCTCTACAGTCATTTTACTGACTAATCTCACACAACAAGCATCAAGTAGCATCAACCCTGCAACACCCACATAATGCACACTTTTCACAAGGACTTAAGTGTATTGGTGTTATGATGAGGAAGGGTAGATTGAGATGGTTTGGGCATGTTGAGAGACTGGAGGAGGATATTTGGGTGCAGAACGTGAGAAGTGTGAATGTCGGGGATAGGGTTGTGAGAGGCGGACCGAAAAAGTCATGGGACAAAATCATGTGACCACAGGGATAAGGGACTGAATAGGGAGGCTGCAAAAGATTGAGCAGCGTGGAGAGCTGCCATAAGGTGACCAAGGCTGATGCACATAAACATGTTGGAACCTTTATAAATGAAACAGTGCAATGATTACCCATTTATGAAAGTCACTGGCTACTGGCTGGGCATTCCCTGGCTTTGCAGCCAGTGTGTAACACCTGCAGGGAAATTGCTCCAGCAACAAGAAAGTTAAGATCAGGGAGGTGGTAACTCTGATCACAGATGCAGTAAAGGGCATATTTAGCCGAGTATAGGCACTGGAGTCAAAGGTTTCTTCACCAAGGGTTGCCAGCCAATCTCTGACATTGCTGAGGTGCTTAGAACCTTGAAGATGGCAAGAAAAAGATATCATAGAGATAAGTAATCATGGTGTAAAGGAAATTATTCATAACCAGCAGGTGTCAGTTGCAAAACCAAAGGGTGATGTAAGTCCTCTGACAAGTCACATCAGAGATGTTCTTGCTGTGGTAGCGGTCGGTAGCTGTAAAAAAATCTAAAGCTGGTGGACTTAAAATGAAATTTCCTTCCGAGGAGGCTAAGAGCAATGCAAGTGATGTGTTGATTCACCATTTTGGCTCTGACAGTGTTTGATGTGTATGTGAGTCAAGGAAAAGAGTAATGCAAATGATTTGTTGATTCACCATTTAGGCTCTGACAATGTTTGCTGTGTATGTGAGTCAAGGAAAAGAGCAATGCAAGTGATGTGTTGATTCACCATTTTGGCTCTGACAATGTTTGCTGTGTATGTGAGTCAAGGAAAATTATGCCAGAGATGACCATACTAAGCCTCTCTCTCTCCCTGAAAGATCCAGATATAATTCCTAGCATTTTGAATAAGAGAAAGTTATGCTTGTTAATAGTAGTTGCATTCAGAACTCTCTTTACAAGAAATGAGGAAAAAAATTGCCGTCTTACAAATGTCTTCTGAAATGCGCTCCTCCATCTTAGAACAGGGCAGTAAATGTATGTAGGTCTCACATGGTGCCATTTCTTCGACAGATTTGGATTACTTAATGTCATCATTGCTGGGGTATTGATCACACATTGAGAAGTGTACTAGGAAGAACGGTGATCTTTTATTTATTTATTTTTTATTTATTTTTTACTCCCTTTTCTGTCTTTCTTTCCTTCATGATTTCCTCATCCTTCTGCTTGTGGGTGACTTTACACTGAGTGACAAGCCAAATGGTTTCCTGTACACCAGGGAACCATTTACTATGCTGGGTGGTAGCCATATAACCAAATTTTGGCGCCTGGTGGTTAAGTGGGTAATTACGGCGCTCCAATCGGATTGAGCCGGTGAAGGTATATATCTAAGGGGTGGTTGGGGTTTATTGCTCATATAATGGCACTCAGGGATGAGTGAGGCTAGTCACTCTCATCTTAAATATCAGGACTAGCTTGCCTAGCCCCGGGCTTCTACGCTTCTCATGGAGCAGTGTAGGATTGGATTATTATTATTTTTTTTTTTTTAAAGCCTACAGACCTATAGATTCCAGTAATGTAGTCTCCCAAATGCTGCTTTTCCATAGGTCACAGAGAAATTTATTTCAATTCTCAGTCAGGTGCCTATTTTGCATCTATTAGTGTGTTCAGTTATGGTTTCCCATAGGAATAGATGAATAGAAAACACCAGCTTTGTCCTTTAAAAAAAAAACTAATGATACTCTTCTTGAGTAAGTTAAAGTTCAGTGTTCTAAACATTAGTTCCATCCATAATAAGATGGACTGAATTAATGAAACTAAATCAGCACCATCTTGACATTGTTTGACTGAAACCTTGTTGTGCAAATCCAATATTAATATTGTTTGCAATGCTTTGCCTGAGACACACTAATAAGTGTTCCCAGCCCTGCTGCTGACCATCAAGGTGGAGATGTAGTACTCATGTACTCTGCCTTTCACAAATGTTTCTTACATAAATTTGGACATTATCCCATCATTGTTTGAATTATGGAAGTGTTAATACATTTTCATTAGCAGACTATTGGAATTACATCATCATTTGAATTTATGGAAGTATTAATGAAGTTTCATCAGCAGACTGTTGGAATTGCATCATCATTTGAACTTAAGGAAGTATTAATGTTTTCATCAGCAGACTATTGGAATTGCATCATTTGAATATATGGAAGTATTAATAAAATTTCATCTGCAGACTATTGGAATTGCATCATTGTTTGAATTTATGGAAGTATTAATAAATTTTCATCAGCAGACTATTGGAATTGCAATCATATATTGACCAGTCCATCCAGGCACTGATCGAGGTTTCTTAAAAGAGTTTGGTCAGTTTCTCAAAGCATTTTCTTTGAAATCTGATGAACTGCTTATTTGTGATGATTTATGTTATTGGTTCAAGAACCCTCAGTGGAAACCTTTTTCTTCCAAATTCCTTGAACAGATCGACCAGAATAATTGTTATAATTATGTTCATCATTCATCTTGCATCTCGGGATGAGTCCATGATTTGATTCTATCTCCTATTGGTTGCAGTTGCATATCAGACCACGGTTTGATTGCTTTTAGTGTTGAAATCCCTAAACCCCTTACTTTTAAAATGGTTATTAGGTTCAGAGATTACAGGAATGTTGACCACGGTCTGATGTGTTGCGAAGGGTGATCATGTAAACTGCATTGATTCTTCTGATGATTAGTGAATATGTATACAGTAATTACGAGCTTAAGTCTGTCTGTCTACCATCATTGTCCTGAGGCAGTCAAGACAATCACTACATGATAATTCTCCTTGGTTTGGTCCAATCATCTGTTGTTTTCACAGGATCCACTTACACCAAGTCAGCCATCCAGTAAAAAAAAAAAAAAAAAAAAAAAGTGTGTTTGTGAGAGAGAGATTAACATGCACTTTTCACCTTAAAAAAAAAAAATGCAGACAGTATGAATGATTGTGAGGCTTTGAAATGAATGCCACAGACTACTGGAAATGCCTTATGAAATGCATGTTTAAGCTGGGGGTAGCAGCCGTGGCTCAGTGGGTTAGAGCGCTCCGCTCTGACCGAAGGGTCGGAGGATCGAATCCACCCAAGGGTCATTGGTAGATATAAGGAAGGGCATCCAGTCATAAAATGCTACACGCTCCAGTCCAAAAGTCCTCTACTCAGGGGCAACGCCTTAGCCCTTCTGGGATACCAGGCGTAAAACCAAATTATTATTATATTATGTTTAAGCTGGGGGGTTAATATTTTTAATTACTCTGTTATGTGGGATATGTGATTAATTACCGGTACTGTTGTTATTTTTCAGTGTGCTAGTAGAGATGGAAAGGAATGTACAACGCAGTCTGCCAGAGTGCTACCTGGAGGCCAATAATTGTACTGGCTCCCTTCACCCTGCCTTCCTTTGTTGTGCCTCGGCTCAGCCACTCTTCCAGGGACATAGAAATGACCCAGGGCCATGTTCCCATCTTGTCAAGTCATAATTCAATTTAAGGTTGGCCTAACACCATTGTCCACATTGAGAAAGTAGCAGGAATCAGAAGGCATGTGTTAACTTGGCTAAACACATTGTTATGTGGTACGAAGAGAGCAAGGTTGGTAGAACTACATGTAACTCTGTGGATACTAGGTCAGTTTTGTTTTCTTGTGTCCTCATTTGCCCAGGGAAGGGAACAGGTTAAGGGGAAGGTGCTTTTGTTTAGTTAAGAGAGTAGAGAATTTTTGGAAGTAAAATAGCTTGATAGAAATCAGTTGAAAGAAGTGCAGCAGCAGACAAAGTGCAGTATGATGGAACAGAACATGTAGCTTGTCTTAATAAGGCAGCATGTGTTTCTTACCTTTACCAGCCCCATGGTTCTACCAAGAAACCATTTCTTATTGGTGTGCATAGTAATTGGTATTGTGGCTGTAGTATGTAGGCTGATTTCTGTTTTGCTTTCTTCACGTTTGGCCTTTTTATATATACATATATATATATTACAGAGAATATATAGGGAGAGTTTGAGAATTGGGTTGTATGTTGGGCTGTTATTAAATGATTGATATTGCACTTATATGCAATATCTTTTCATCAACATTAGGCTGGATTATGCTCTGGTCTGGGCTATGGGGCCAGCTTATCAAGACTGCGTTGGACTAGCAAAATTTATATTGGTATTGATAATACTTCACTATTGTATTATTATTATTATTGTTGTTATTATAAGTTCTTGTAATCCTGTGTTCTAGTATTTGTCTTTAGTTGAAGTAGATAAACGATGACACTGAAATTATGCTTATTTAGTCTCATTTTGCATCTTTTCGTATTATTAGCTGCATAACAGACTTAGAGAATGCAGCATGACCAATACCAAGTGATAACCATATGATCAATGGTTCCTTGGATGAACAAGACAAGCTCAGTTATTAAGTCACGTACAGAGCTTTGTCTACACCAAAAATATGAGCAATTTCTTTGCCAAGACTGCAATTATCAATACCCTTTGCCTCCAGTAGTTTAGATTTTCTACTTAGAACTTATTTTGACCCAAGAAAGGCACTTTCTCTTTGAACATCTTCCATTTGTCAGCAACATGGCTTAAAACATGCAGTAAATTACTCCCAAGTTGTAACAACTTCTGTGTGTAATGTGTGTGATTTTTTACATTGATTTGTATGTGTGTATGTACAATCACTTGAATCAAGTTTCCTAGGAACTTGCAGCTTGAAAGTATTTACCAGCTCAGAAAGAACCTTCACTTGGTGCGGTTCCTTCAAGTTACTGAGAAGTACCATGGTTCATTTTGCTTAAAATCAGTTGTTTTCAGTATATTATTATTGGTCCAAACTGTTTAATATAGGCTACCTAAAGAAATTGGCTGTCTCAGTGGCTTGGGCAGCCTGCACTGTGTATTGCAAAGTGTTAGTTGAATTGCTTTTCATGTGTAATAAATGCTAAAGTGTCATGAAGAGGACTGTGTTTATGGATAGCTCTTACATCAGTACACAGCCATTGTACATCATGTTCAGTTTACCCTTTTGTAATAAATATTGTATCCTTTTACAAAACTAGTTTGATATGTGGCTTAATATTCACTGCAAAAATTTATTTAAAATCCAGTGATATGTATTTATGCTCACCTCCAGATATGCTCTTGAACTTTTGAAATTTATTTTGGTAAAAGATTGGCCAGCTTTCAGTTTAATGATGACCTTCGTGGATTTGTCTTGGAAAGAACATATTACATCTCGTGAAATCTGCTTATTACATCTCGTGAAATCTGCTTCCAAGAGATTAGGTGTGCTGGGCCGACTCCGAACTTTCTTTACCCCTGCACAGATGTTGACCTTGTACACGGGTTTTATTCGCCCGTGTATGGAGTACAACTCTCATGTGTGAGGAGGCTCCCCACATGCAGTTCTTCTCAATAGGATGGAGTCAGGCTTTTTGTCTCATTAACTCTCCTCCTCTTACTGATTCCCTTCAACCTTTGTGTCTTCGCTGCACTGTTGCTTCTTTATCTCTCTTCTATTGCTACTTCAGTGGTCACTGTTCCTCTGAACTGTCTGCTTGCATCCCTCCACCTCTACGACGGGCACGTAGTACCCGTCTAGCAACAAACTCTCATCCCTTTTCTGTCCAACTCTCTAATGCAAGATTTAACCGTTACTTCCAGTCCTTCATTTATGCAACTGGTCAACTCTGGAACTGCCTCCCTCTGTCTGTATTCCCTGCTTCCTATGATCTCCAATCTTTCAAACTCAGTGTGTCCAGGCATCTCAAAATGAATGGATCTTGAATTTGCCTCTTTTGTATTTTTTTTACTTTTTCTTGGAAGGAACAGTATGCGGGCCCTGTCCTTTGGTTCCTTCTTCCTTGCATAACAAAAAAAATAAAATTGGCTTGAATTCTGTAGCACATAACTGAAACAGACACTACCTAAAAGTATGTCATAGTTATAGTAGACCTTCAATTTGCACAGGTAATATATCTGGGAATTTTACCATGCAAACTGACACACACAAATTGTGGCATTGAAACCCGTTATATGGCTAATTGGTATGGTAAAATCCCAAAACTTTCTGTAAATCTCCCTGTGGCCCTCTTGAAATTATTTACCCCCTCCTAAACATTCACTGTAGTTCATATACAACCTCTAGGAACTTTATAGGGCATAAAAAAAGGGTTCATTAGAGCATACAAAGTGATTGAATGATCACTAACCATGACAGGATGGATCAATGTTTGGGTGTCAGGAAAGGCAGGTATCTGTAATGGTGACTGATCTACCTAGTTTAGGTGAAAAATTGTTCTTAGAGCATAAAATAATGAAAAACTTAGTTGGAAGCAGCAAAAAATACATAGTGAGTGGTGGCAGTGGAGTGAGTGATGAGGCAGGTGACATTCAGTGTAGTACTGTGCATAATACAACCTCTAGGAACATCACAGAACATAAAAGTGGGTTAATTAGAGCATACAGAGTGATAAGTGATCACTTACCATGATGGGACGGAGCAGTGTTTGCATGGCAGGTGGGGGGTTTCTTCGAATGGTGACTGATCTACCTAGATTTAAGGGGAAAATTGTTCTGATAGCATAATGAAAAACTTACATAGTTGGAAGAAGTAGTACATTGTGAGTGGTGGCAGTGAAGTAAGAGACCACAGGCAGGTGGTGAGCGACTGTAAGCAGGGGAGGGGCAGGTCCTTGAATGTAAATAGACTATTTCTTATTTCAGAATTTTAGCTGTCTTGATTTATGAGTATTTGTTTTAATAAAAAACTTTCATGCATTTAGATGGTTTGACAGTGGAAAAGATTAGTAAGAGAGAGTAAGAAGAGAGTGGATGAGGAGTTTGGAAGGAATTTGAGTGCAAAGTGGAGGGAATGTAAGAAAATGTTCTGGAAGGAGGTAAAGAGAGCTAGACAGGGTGCCAACGAAGTCAGTGGGGGTGTGAAAGATAAAAATGGTAGATTACTAGTGGAGAAGGGAGAAAAAGTAAACAGATGGAGAGAACACTTTAATGAACTGTTGAACATAGAGAATGAAAGTAATGCAAGTATAAGTGGCTGGGGAATGGCAGGGAGAAGGAGGGTTGTGAGAAGAGAGGAAGAAATCACCAGGATGGAAGTGGTGGAAGCAATGAAGAAAGTTAAAATGGGGAAAGCCCCAGGAATTGATGGAGTGTGTGGTGAAATGCTGAAGCATGGGGGAGAGATAGTAATAGAATGGATGTGGAAGGTGTGCAGATTGGCTTGGGAGGAGGGTAGAGTCCCGGAGGATTGGAAGTCAGGTATAATTATTCCTCTGTACAAAGGAAAAGGGGAAAAAGCAGTGTGTGGTAATCATAGGGGCATTTGCCTTCTCAGTGTAATAGGAAAAATATATGGTAGGATACTTATTGACAGAGTTAGGGAAATTACTGAGGAATTAGTTGGAGAAGAACAAGGAGGTTTTAGGAAGGGAAGAGGTTGTGTAGACCAGATATTCATTCTTAGATCC
>JAGKTI010014037.1:0-22207 GCA_018397915.1 Birgus latro
TCTTTCTTTGCATTCTGGATTCCATCTCATCCTTTGTTAATGATGACAGACAGTGATGGTGATGAGGATGATGCTGACAGAGATATTGATGATGGTGATGACAAAAGAAGTGATGATAATGATGAGGATGATGACAGATAATGATGATGATGACAGAGAAAGTGATGATGATAATGATGATGATGATGAAAGAGATAATGATGATGATGATAATACTGACAGCTAATCATAGTACTCTACTCTCTACAGATCATAGTAACCTGTCAGGTGCAACACACACCCCATGGACCTGAACCCACCTTTTGAGTCTGGCTGTGGCACCCATCACTGCGGCAGTGTAACAGGGAGCAAGACTTCTAAATTTATTGACTTTTGATGACACTGTAAAGGATAAATCAACACTTAAACCTCATTGCCTTTACTATTTATTTATTTTTTTACTATTTTCCATGTTATTACTATTAGCTATTTATTTATTTATTTGCTGCCTTTACTGTTAAAATATTGCACTCGTTGTTGTTGCACAGGATCATTTAAGTGTGAACCCAGTGGACTGCAGGCTGAACTTGCTCTCTTCCTGCACCCCACCATCCTCCTTTAATGGGGTAGGAGTGGAGGGATATTTGTGCTGCCAGGTAGCTCCACCACCTGGGTATATATCATTGCCACCACATGAAGGCATCCATCCGTATTATCAGTACAGTGTTACACATAGATAAGAAATAAGTAAAGTATAGATTTAAAGTTGATTTCTTTATATTTGCATTAGTGTTACAAGTGGGTTGGTGGAAGGTTAGTGCCCCTCCCCATAAAAGATCTAACTCTTACAGCCAACTCTTACGGGATTATGGCATCTGGCTAAAGATAGATAGATGGATAGTGTTGCTTCATCCTGTTAATTCCTTAAAGCCATCTCATACTTTTGTTAAACATTTTTGTTATGGCAAATTTGCTGCATTAAGTCTTTGAAGGAACACTCCAGCACTATGGTGAGTTATAACTGATTTTTACTTACTAGTTAGTATGATAACTCTTTATTGATATTTATGATAGTATGTGAGGGAGGGGGGGAGGGAGTTTAGACATAGATAGGCTTGGATATAATGGGTAGGTTTGATTAGTATTATGTAATGGTAGATGCAGTTAGTCATTGTTACATGTCCTTTTCGCTCCTGGCTGGTCATTTGGAGACAGTGTTGAGGAAGAGGCTTTAACCTGCTTTTGACACCACACAGGCATTACAAGTGGTGATGGTGGGAATCATGGCACACTCACAGAACTGATCACAGGGTGCATGGCTTATCATCTCCTGTTATAATCTCACTAGCCATCGTATTCTCACCAAGGACTTATTTTTTCTCCATGGGAAAGACACCTTGTTTCCTATTTATTTTACCCAAGGATCTATCCCTGTTCTTAATCCATTCAGCCTTATAGACCTGAACCTGTTTCCCCCTCTTTTAGCCTTCAGACATGCCTTACTCTGTCCATTCTAATGAACCCAGGCCCCAGTGGGATGTACAGTGTCAGTGGTCCCTTCGCACAGTCACTGACTTGCGACACACTCTGACTCCTTGGAGATAACCCACGCCATGCAGCGTACAACACTACAGTACTTTATTATAGCTGTAGCCTCAGGCAGGACAGATGAGGTTGTTGCCGCACATCAGTTAAGTCATTCACCTAGTCTCGTTTTTGTGCAAGAAACACTGAAAAAGCATCTGGGGCCATCACTCCTCACTTTGGTGGCTTGGAGACCTGTGGCAGACTTCACCCACTTTTGTCTAGACTGTTACAGGCCAAGTACAGGTCTTCTGAACCCATGTTCTGTCAGGCATCTTCATCAGTCCACTGTCGCAGATACTTGACTGAAGTGTAAGGAAGTGGAGGCCAGTCCAGGGGAATCATTTATACCATGGCACCAGGAAGTACAAGACCACTATGGTTGTTGTCTGTCATGTGCCCCTTCAATTGCTTAAGCAAAGCATGCCCCACATAGTTACTGTACCTGTGAAACAAATTCTGTGGTATCGTGTATGTAACAGTGCCACCAAAGAGATACAGTGGATGGAACCCCTGAATTCGTACACCTCTACTCGTACAACTCGGTTTTCATACAGCTTTTTTGTCTGAAAATTGCTCCAGTTTTCATACAGTGACCCCGCCATTCACACTAAGAGAAGTGATGTTGTTTGTGCTACATGGTCGCCAGTCCCTCTTTGTCCTCCGCCAGCTACACATCGGTCATACGGGCTCCAATGAACTTTGTGATAAATTACGTATTTTTGTTAGAAAATTGTACATAATCATGGGCCCTAAGAAGATTAGTGAGTCAGCTGGAGCTAAAAGAAAAGAAGTGAGAACAACAATTGAGCTGACTGGCTCAGTCAGCTCAACCAATTCAGCTGACAGCCAGTCAGCTCAATTGTTGTTCTCACTTCTTTTCTTTTAGNATAATCATGGGCCCTAGGAAGATTAGTGAGTCAGCTGGAGCTAAAAGAAAAGCATTGAGAACAACAATTGAGCTGACTGGCTGTCAGCTGAATTGGTTGAGCTGACTGAGCCAGTCAGCTCAATTGTTGTTCTCACTTCTTTTCTTTTAGCTCCAGCTGACTCACTAATCTTCTTAGGGCCCATGATTATGTACAATTTTCTAACAAAAATACGTAATTTATCACAAAGTTTAATGAAGCCTGTATGACTGATGCGACAACCACTACTACTGCTACAATTGAGCTGAAAAAAGAACTCGTTTGAAAGTGGAACCCATGTCTCCGATCCTGCCATTCATTATGGTATGGTGAAATCTACCATTTCTTCCGTGCTAAAGAACGGATTAATGCAAAATACTGTACATTGTTTCTTATGGAAAAAAATGATTCGGTTTTCGAACAATTCGCAACTCATACAGCCTCCAGGAATGAATTGTATACAAATTCCGAGGTTTTACAGTATATTAACCATACCACTACCTCTTTGAGACAGGGAAGTAAGGAGTCTGGCCCAAGATACACTTGTTGTCTCAAGCACAGAGTCACTGCCCCTCTCGGGTTTTTCTCATTGATTGCCTCTGGAGGTCATGGATTCTGCACCGTAGGTCACCCATTACAACCTGTTACTTATGTAGTCTCTTTTCGGTTCACTCGCATTGTTTTCAGTGCTTGTGCCAACAGTACCTTAGGTCAGTACCTCTTGTAACTAATGCATTCTGTTTTGTGTTCTGTCACACTGCCAGTGGTATTCTTGATAGCAATCCATGGACCAGGTTATGGCATCTCCATTCTTGTTTTGTTATAACTGTGGCAGATTGAGTAAGTTCTTTGTCTGGATGTCTTTATTATACTGTTAGTCATCCAGGAGTCAGTCTATTCAGTTTATCTGTTGTCATGTTTAGAATTGTATGTTGGGACAAAGAATTATGGCTTAGTGTATATGTATAGTTAATGTAGGCAGTAAACCATTGGAAGTTTGGGTTCTTTGTGTAGTGCATACTGCTACAAGCTGAGTAGCAGCTGTTGGGCTGTGCTGTTAGACCATGATGTCAGCTGTGGGCCTTATTCTACTCCATCATCATCCGGACCACCTTTCCCACCCTAGGACTGAGTGAGTGGTAGTAACATCCAGACAGCCCAAGTTTGCCCAGTCCAGTGGGCCACGTTTCCATTCACTCATCATTCAAGCCCCCGGAATCCTGGCTGTATCTGATACACCGAAAACATTCACCACATTCTGTGGCTTCATATAAACGTATCCAATAAAGTCAATCTGGACGCAGTCACATTAAAAGGGGTGCCAAATCCCTGATCATGCACTTCTTACAACTTTCATCCAGCCATCCCGATCTCTGGTCAGTCCCCTAGCCTTTCCAACTTCCATATTTCTCTTCCTCATACACTCATCCACTTCCCTCCACATTCTCTTTGGTCTACCATGCTTCCTCCCTTCTTCAAATTTGCACAGATGTACCTTTTTCACCACTCGATTGTTATCCATTCTCTCCACATGACCATACCATCTCAGTACACTCTCTTTGATTCTGGTGTCCACAGACTTCCTCACTCCACATCTTTCATGAATCACATTATTTCTTACCCTATCCACTCTCTGTACTCCACATACAATCCTCAGCAGTCCCATCTCCACTGCTCTCACTCTTGACTTTTCATTTTCATGCCACACCATAGTCTCACATCCATATGGTAAAGTTGGCACTAAGACTTCTTCATGTAAGCCTCGCGCAGCTGCAGTACTCAAGCTTCAGTTTCTTATCAAGGCCTTCATAGCACCACTTACTTTCCTTCCTTGTCACTCTACTTTCCACTTCTTTTGCACATATTCCTCTCTTTTCTATCACTGTACTCAGGTGTTTGAACTCTCTCACCAGTTCCAGTCTCTCTTCATTCACTGTAACATCTACTCCATACCTGATTTATTGACTGGTAGCCTTTTTTCCACACCTCATTCATTGTAGGAGCTGGTACTGTATGTACAGCTTAATTATGACTCTTAACCACTTGAAATGTGATGGTCCTTTTTAATGTTATTGTTGTACCAACAGTAGCAGCTTATTCCAGTTAGGGAAGCCCTCTCTAATTAAGAGCCATATCAGACCCATCCAGATTGATGAGTCTATTATCATCTGAATAAAATAGTCAGATGGCAAGAATAAAATGAAACATACATCCTTGGGCTCAGTGGGTTAAGTCAAGGAAAACATACCTCATTGCACATGGCATTGCGATAGTCGGCCCTACGGTATTTGTCCAGAGACTACACAAGGATTTCTAGTCAATAGGTACCACACCCTTGGCTTACCCTTACATGTACAAGGCAGCACCCAGGCCATACTCAGGACTCAACTGTTGGAACTAGACAATCCTCACTCACCCGTATGGCTCTACGATGTGAACTGCCAGGGCTCCCGGATGCATACCACAGGAACCCCCCCGACGCCGCCATCACCCATGACTCAGCAGATGTGTGCGTGCGCACACACACTAACACTCTCGTCCTCTCTTCTCGATTTGACAGAAGATTCCAAGGACGAAGCCGGACGGTCCACTTGCATCCGACACACACCATACATCCAATATATACACTTTTGTTTAATTACTATCAAGACCCAGTCTGTGGCCACATACAGATATGTGATGTCTCTTAAAGTATTATAAACTTTCTAGTCTCGGCTGACTGCTGCACGCAGCCGCTCAGTCGAGGCACCTTTCTTGGTGAGACAATCAGCCAGTTGTTGTGATGTATCCACCCAGGATACCTCATCAATCTCCCCCCGCTCCACCATGTCCCGCAACACAGCAATATCAATGCGCAATCTCCTGTTTTCTACGCTCCTACAGGAGTAAAGGGCGTCCACCAGACTCTTGTTGTCGACGAAACACTTTATTTTGATCTTTCCACATCCAGAAACCTCACGCAATATGTTGGAGAGATATACAGCAGTTTCAGCACATTCAAGCAGCGCCAACGCCTCAGCAGATAAGGTAGATTTGACGACCCTCCTGATCTTCCTTGTCTGCCAAAATATAGGACATCTTGCCTCACTAGCATCTCGTAGGAAGATCACAAAACTTCCCTGAGATCCATTGCCTACAAGGTTGGCAAATGATGCATCCGAGAAGCACTCTGTATGACAGTCCTCGATCGGCCCCATTCTTGGAATGTATAGCTTCATGTTGTCAGTCTTCACCCTTGAGATCACCTTATTGAGTCTAAGCAAATCTGCTACGGTAGCTCGGTTGCTATTCACGCTCAACTCACACACATCAAAGACAATATCTGGCCGAGTGTATGTGGCAATCCAATTGAGTTGCCCAATTAGTGCTCGGTACTCCTTTTTCTCAGACTCGGACAGCTCCCCTGATTTTACTGCTGCACGATGTTTACTCAGCGTGACTGGTTTCAAGGATGAAGCATACTGGAATTGGTCGAGCGTTATGCTGCCATCGATGTTGGAGATGACATTGAATTGAGACCAACGTATTTGAAGGCTTTTGATCCTGAACTGCCGATGAGGAATATTTGACTCAACCGATTTATCACTTGCTGTTCAAACTCATGTGTACCAGCCCAAAGGAAGTCGTCGACGTAGATGCATACAATGCCTTCGACTTTGCCACCATTGCTCCAAGAGAACAGCGCTGAATCCAGTGATGATACTTTAGCTCCGAGACTCGACAACTGATCTTTTACGCGCAGATACCAATGCCTAGCAGCATCACAAAGGCCGTAAACAGTTTTCTTTAGTCTCCATAACTTACCATTTGCATATTCAGGCAGAGGACGTAAATGAACAACTCTCTCAATGTCGTTACCTTGCAGGTAGGCAGCTTTCACGTCCATAGTGTGGCAATCCCACTGGTTGGTGGAGGCCAAAGAAAGTGCCAAACGCACTGCTTCCTTTGAACAAGTAGGCGAGTCTTTTCGGAGATCCACTGTGTCTTCCTCAAATCCTCTGGCGACTAAGCGGGCCTTAACAATAGGCTTTCCATTTTTCAGTTTTTCTGTCACAACCCATTGAACGGTTATGGCACCTTGCCCAACATCATCTACTTCCTCATACACATCATTATTCTGCCAATTTGTAATTTCATTTTCCTTAGCACATAATACGGCCTCAGAGTTGAAAAGAACAAGCATTTCTGTGTCATCATCAACCACTTCCTTCGCTAAGATCCTTCTCCAAATCTATCCAATCAATGCTGCCATCAGAGTCCCTCTTCAAATTATAGCAGTGTTTGTACTTTCCAGTGGCTTTACCTGCCTGACTTATAATCCTTCCAGACACCAACTCTCTACTTTCTGAATGTATTCCCTTTATATATTGACCAACAGAAACTTTGGGAAGCTGATTAATCGGAACAGAAACTGTGCTCCGGAGGCTCATCGATTGGGACCACACCATCTTCCGACTCGTCATCTGGTGGATAGTCATTCAAAACTTGCATAGGATCGTCATTAGGCTTCTCCTGGACAACATTTTTCTTCTCATCACTGCTGACATCACTTTCAACTGTAGTATCTTGCTCTGGCGCTCGCGCTAGACGACATATGTGCACTCGCACGTATACACCGCCGTGTCTCACCAGAATTTGTTTCCCATCTCTGCCTATTACAATTCCGGGACCGTGCCACTCATGACTGTCATTTCTTTTGTAGAAGACTTCATCTCCATTCCGGATGTCGTTTAGGTCACTGGAACGTACATTGTGCCGCAGAGCCCTAGCCAAGCGTTCATCTGATTCGGTCTTTATAAACTCTTGCCTAGCTAAATGAAGAGCGTTCAAGTTGTCTCTCACAATTTTCAATGGTGATGAAGGTTCCAAGGCTGGAGGATCATTTGCGTACACATTAGGCAGACTAGGGTTTTGACCAAAAACAAGTTGGTTAGGAGAAAAGCCTGAGTAGTTGGTGAGAGCATTTCTTGCCAATACTGCCCATGCCAAGGCCACATCCAATTCACACTGGCTATCAGCCATTATCTTCCTAACAATGTCACCAATGACTGCATTTTGACACTCACAGACTCTGTTGCTCCAAGGACTCTCTGCAGACGTTGTCATGATCTTGATATTGAAGGCCTCTCCCAATGCTCGCATTTCCGCATTATTGAATTCACAGCCATTGTCTGTAAGAATTTTTCTAGGTGTGCCAAACACAACAATCCAGCTCCGAAATATTCCTTTGATAATGGTGGGCGCACACTTATCTGCGATTACTATCACATTACAATACCTGGTCGCCAAATCAACAAGGACTAAGAAATAATGCCTTCCCCAAGCTTTTAAATCCATGGCTATGGCTTCGTTAAACTTAGATGCCATGGGCAAACTGACTACGGGCCGGGGCTTGGCTTTCTTAAATCTGCAACAGACTGTACAAGCATCAGATACAGCCTTGACAGCCTGTTCCAGTTTTGAACTTTTAATTCCCGCATCTGTGATCAGTTTAATTAGTTTTGCCGATGTTGGGTGTCCAAATTGCCTGTGAAGCTTCAAAGCAGTTTTTTCTACATCACCCCCACAAGTTGCCAACATGATTGTTTCACAATATTCATGATTTAGTCATAAGGAAATTGGAGTTAAGTAATGGCCTGAAGATGAGGACCTTAAATCAATGATAGTTCCACAAATTTTGACCTGGTCAGTTCCAAGGTTAATCAACATTTTTGCTTTTTTCATGGAACGTCTACTCAACAGCAAGGGAATATTGCAGTCCACAACATCAGTCACGATGGTAGCACGCATGTTTCCAATGTAGCAGGGCAGAGTAACACGTTTGAGGGAAGAAACTGTGACACCATCAGCAAAAGTAAACGTTGAGGATGACGCTTCTTCTTTTACAGCATCACGTTCATAATCAGTGAGCTCACTTAGATAGCAATTGATCCATTCAACTCCACATACAGTTGTAGAACACCCTGTGTCTAGAAGAGCACATCCCTTAGATTCTTCTACTAGAGTCTGTGACTTACCTCTATCAGCGGCATCATCCGCATAGCCCATAAACAACAACAGATGCACTGTTTCAGAATTCTCTTCTCGACTGCTGTCGTTTTCGTATGCATCCGGACAGTCACGTGCCCAATGAAATCTAGAATCACATACGAAACACTTCGATACCGTTCCGTCAGGCCCAAGTGGGTTCTGCCTCTTGCCGGTGGATGAGCATTGGGGAATTCTAGCAGATACGGTTGAACATCGGCCACTACCCCGACGCCGATCACGTATTGCACCACCCCGCAACATTCTTCGTCCTCGTCAAGTACCTCTAGCATAAAGCGTTTCGTCACCCTCAACTTCGTCACTCCAAAATACTGGTTCATCTTTCACCTCCCGGGCGGACACGGATGCCTCGTTCTGCCTGCCAATTTCACCAGCAAAAATACGATTCGGGCAGATTTCATATTTTCGTATGTCACCTCAGTTATTGCGGACATCACTAGTTGTCGTTCACTGTCTGAAAGTTTGCATGCAGCTAAGAGCATAAAAGCCATCACAGAATTTGGCAGTTCCATGTCCTGCTTGGTAAATTTGAAGCAAACATGCTCAAATTCTGTCACGAACTCCCGAATGTTCATATCACTGGTTCTTCTGAAGTTATATAGCTCATAAAACGCAGCAAACTGTCGACGTCCTTTGTCCACGAGAAATAAACTGTCTAATTTCTTCAGCAGGGTCTGAACACCATCCTTCTGCTTTAAAACATCTGTTTCAATCTGCGAGGACACCACCCTTGCTCTCCCAGACAATGACAAGTGAATAGCTAAAGCTTGTTTTTCTGCTGCTAGGTCCGTTAGTTCGCACCAAATGCCAGTGTCTTTTTTCCAGCTCTCATATGCAGAATCATTTTCCAATTTTGGAGGCCACTTGGTCGAACACAACGCCATTCTGGAACTACGCTCTGCTACCAAAATGTTGGAACTAGACAATCCGCACTCACCCGTACGGCTCTACGACGTGAATTTCCAGGGCTCCCGGCTGCACACCACAGGAACCCCCCCCCCCTGACGACGCCATCACCTGTGACTCAGCAGATGTGTGGTGGCAGTTTCACAGAATTGCCACTGAACTTAGCTTATGGATTATACTGATGTCCATCCCACTGTGGTCAACTTATTTGAAACACTTAACAGCCCCAGTCTGTGTGTACTGGTCCATGACATCTGTTGGGGCATCGTCCCGTTTTTTTTCCTCCATCCACTGTGGGGCTTCTCACTTGTGCCTTTACAGATCATAAAGCGGGGGGGGAGCCAAGTCCCATATTCTCACAGTAAATTATGTTACTCTTGGTAGACCCTGTCTGAGGAGTTCCTTCCCATGTTACTGAAAGCTCGCTCGCTCGCGCTCTCTCTCTCTCTCTCTCTCTCACAGAGTATATGTGTTTGTGGTTATTACGTGGTTATTACGAGTGGATTGCTTAGTCAAGTGCTGACTTTACAAGCAGGTTAATAACAGTAGTCATTGACACTGGAGATCAGTCATCATGCCTCATGAAGCTTTATAACTGGTAAAGACAAGTTGTGGTGCTTCTGTCCTCAGGTCTCTAACTTTGCCTGTGTGGTGTCTTAATTATCTAGTATCCTCTTCCTCAAGAATGTCTCCAAATTAATTTACTGAATAGTAAGTGCATAATTAGCCTAATGAGATCCTTGGTATTTGCCAGGTAAATCAGGTGTTTGTATAGTTTAGGTATGCAGAACCCATGATAGAGTGGTGATGTTTATTTGGCTGTTGTATTAGATATAAATAGCCCAAGATAGATTGATGGGGATTTTACAGAAGTGTTGTGTAAAAAGACACTGTGAAGAGCTGACAGGAAGAGGATGAAATGACAGAATTCAATGGGAGAACAGGAAGAACAATAAGTTTTATTAGAGTAAAGCAGGTAGAATCTAATGATATCGAAGGTTTAGTGTATCAGCATGTGTGGCTATTTGGCAGCAAAATACATAGCTACTGGGGAGTTTGAACAGCTTAAAATTGATAGTGAACTTGTTCAGTCTGATTTATCATTCACTTCACTCAAAGCCTTGCCTAATAACTTACTGAACTTAGGAGGAGCCTCTAAGAGTGGAGTCAAGGAAAGTCCCCCTTCAGTTCAATATCTCTTTTAATGAGTAAAACCAACTGGTGGTATCAAGAATGAAGTTGGAAGTGCATCCCTGTACTAGGGTGGTTAAGTAGGAATTTAGTTTATATCTGAGTACTGCTAGATGGTATAGTCAGTATAAAAAAAAAAAAGTAACAGTTTTCTCTTTTGTTTCAGGTGGTGGATTCCTTCATCCTTTCCCTTACACCTCCCTTCCTTCCATCACCTGCCTTTATTTTCCCTTTCCTGCACCCTCATCCTTGTCCCGTCCTTGTACTTGCAGGCCCTGGATGTTGCAGCCTGTGATGCTGATGCCAAGTCTCCAGCATCATCACTCCAACCTTCCCCTCAACACCTCTTTTTCTCTTCCACTAAGTGTGTGTGTGTGTCCTCTCTTGCCACTGTTCTATCTCCTGTATGTATGTGTGACTCCCTTATCCCAAATCCTTCCCTCCCCATCCCAAATCCTTCCCCTGTGTGTATGTGGGTCCCTTATTCTTCCTCCTGGTGTGTGGAGTGGTGGGGTCTGTGGGGGGAGGGAGAGGGAGGGCTGGGAGGGAGGGGCATGGGAGGGGGTGGGTAGATAGGAACCTGGGGACAGTATGTCCTCTCCCTGATGGGTCGGGGAGAGGGGGGGAGAGGGCATTCTGCCCCTTTCTACCCCCCCTTCTCCTGTGCTTCTTCCTTCTTCTCACAGCTTGAACTCTTTCTCTTCCCACCCTGGCCAGTTCCAGGTCCCCCCCCCCACCCGGCACCCACCAGCCTAAGGTGTCAGTAGTGGTGGTGGTGGTGTGGCTGGGGGTGAGTGAGTCTGTGTGTGTGGCAAGGCTACCTGTAGCCTACCAAGCACACACAGGCCTCACTCACCCCCAGCCACACCACCACCACCCATGACAGGGCAGGTCAGTGTGGTGGGGTGAGCTAGTGTTGAGTGGTGTGGTGGTAGTCCAGTCCTTGGGCCTACCACCACCCCCTCTCCCCCACCCAACACTAGACCACCTCACCACCCTGCCTGCCCAACAAATGGCAGGGAAGGCCAGTGTGGTGGAGAGAGTTAGTGTTGAGGGTGTGGTGGTGGTAGTACTGCTTACTACTACTAGTAGTAGTCAGTAGTACTACTAGTAATACTACTACTAGTAGTAGTCAGTAGTACTACCACCACCACCACCCCCCCCACCCTCAACACTAGCTCTCCTCACCATACTGACCTGACCTGCCAGCTGGTGGGTGTTGGGTGACCTGACCTGGTCAGGTTCACTACCACTCCCCACATCCTTGTGTGAATGTCCTTCTTCCTTCCTTCCCCCTTTCCTTACCTTTACAGCTGCAGCACTCAGGAACTTTATTTTCTGCAGGTAACTATAATATATTACATTGTACTCCAATGTGCTGTGTGTTCCTTCAAAATGTAACAACTGTAATGCTGTATGAGATGGAAAAATAAAATAAAATAATGTACTGTACTTTATCTTTTACTTAACCAACTGGGGAACAGAAACATGACTGGTGAACAGAGATATGAGAGTACAATATAAGAGAACAGAACATGAAGATACTTAAGAAAAAAGATGAAGAATACATAAAGGTAAAGAATATCTCAGAGGAAAGGTGAAGAGTACATAAACAATACGTAAAAGCTGAAGAATACGTAAAAGACGAAGAATGAGTAAAAGAAAGAATTCAGAACTTCTAAGACAGAGGATACTTAAGAAAAAAGATGAAGAATACATGAGGAAAGATAAAGAATAAGAGAAAAGACAAAGAATAAAAAGAGTACATAAGACAAAGAATACAAAAAAAGACGAAGAATACATAAAAGGCAAGGAATATGTAAAAGACGAAGGATACATAAAAGATGAAGAATACTTATTGGACAGAAGACAATGTGAGGATACATTTATGCCTGAAAATTTAAGAGAATTTACTCAGAGCAATGGATCATGATAAGTACTTAAGAAAAAATACAGACAATACAGTAAATAATGAGCAATAGAGTAAACAGGTACTTACAGAAATTACAAAAATGATGATACACTTCAGATGAATAATACCTTATCACAGTACAGACATAGGAGTATACAATCAGCATCACAAAGGCACTGAACAAAAACATACAATTAATTCAATTAAATTCCATTTTATTTACGCAATGAATTAATTTATACTGTGCACATGCAACTGCATTCATCTCCTAAGCAAAAATAACGTACAAGCTGCCCACGAGATATACAATGATAAAAAATTATAGCTGGACATATACTAAACAGATGTTTTATTTTTATCCTTCAGTCTGGATGATGTAAGTATATCCTTGCTGATACAAGACAATTTTGTTCAATTTAGGAAAGGCCTTTCAAACTAAAGGGATTTGTTAATGCCATATTCAACCGCTTCAACTGTAACAGTCTTTTTGAAGACCAATAAGAATAAAGTAAAAAAATACTGCACAGGAGCGAAGGGGTTAATGCTGAACACTGAACTCTATAGTATGGAGGGGCTATCTCTGCAGCGAGTGTGTGACTTTGGCCGCCACATTGAAATACCTGCCCTCGTTGCCTCCACCATGGTAATGCAATTGGAATATTGTTCTTAGCTTGCTGTTTCTCTTTTGCTGTTGCTTACATATGCTGGGCAGTGGGCCATGGCACTATATTTTAGCTGCGGAGTGGACCATGACACTAGATTTTCTTAATTCACTGGCCGATTTCAAAAGGCGTGGGCGTCGGGTGTGGTGCGTAAACATCAGTGCCGCCCTGGGCCCCTGGCGGCAGGCACACAAATTACGTGGCGCTACCCATGAGAAAGCCTCTCCATACTATAGAGTCCAGTGATACTGAATCACAAGATGAATTTAAGTTCATATACATCTTGACCCTCTTTCCCACTCAAATATGAGATGGGACGGACCTATACATAGCTACTGGTAGATACAAGAACCGGATCTCCCTGTCATACAGCCACATACACTAAGTCTTCACTATATGCCAAGGATGTTCCAAAATATCACAATTTTTTTCACACAACTAGTGTAGTAAACTGGCAGAAACAGGTAAATCAGCTTTACCAGTAGCAACAGCACTTCACACAAGCTTTCCATAAAATATTGAGGACTTAGGTAGTTTTCACATCAACAAATCCCAACATCTCTTCCTTAACAATAGTATTTGTATATACCTATACCCTACTCACAGCCATTCTGTGCTATGTATACTGTACAGCTAAACAAACACTCACAAAACTACAATACAGTCACAACTCATTATACATTGAACCAGTTTACGATAATTCGCTACAACGATAACAAAAAAGTTACATCCCAAAATCCTGTTTACAATGAATTTCCCACTATAACAATATTGGCATCGGAAAATTTTATACGAAGCATCAGGTGCATACAAGGTGACCATCGCTCAACTCGGGGTGGCCCCATCGTGCATTTTTTTGTTCAGTTGCGCAGGCCCGCCACCCCTGCCTTTTCCACTCGTTCACGTGTGCCCCCCTGCTATCATCACCTCTCAGCCAAAAATTTTACAACAGTATACATCGTGTAGCACCAGGCCAACATTACACAAGTGTGATTATTGTGTTGTTGCAACGATTTACTGTACATAATGCTGCCTGTACTGGTGTGCTAGTGTTTGTTTTGGTGAATTACTGTACTATGGACTTGTGTAAAGTCTTGGGTAGGTGACTTAGGGAAGTTGAGTTGATATAACCCCCCTTTTATAATGTATTTCAATCTCCTGATTGGCGATAAACTCGTTATATGTTACGGAATGACCTGAAGTAACCCTAACGTGTAACGAGATGTGACTGTACCAGTCAACAAATATTCAGCTTAGGTCAGACCTCTTGTAGTGATGGGGTAAATGAAGGCTGTACCTAACCTCTCTAAACTAGGACACTCTCACACTGAATATTAAAGCCCTCTTCCTCTAACACTATCTCATCAAGTCACCCAGTCTGTATCTCACCTCCCTAGTTGGAAAATTTTCTCGTACTGAAGAGGGTGTAGGGACAGGGCCAATGAAGGTTTTATGTAACCTAAGCTAGGAAACTCTCACACTGAAGGGGTTACACTATACTCATCTTCCTCTGCTACTTTCTCAACAGTCATCTGGGCTGAAATTCTCATCAGTTAAGAGAGCTCTCATACCACCTTTTCCAAAGCAGTCTGTTTTGCATATTACATCATAATCTCCTCTTCTGTTCATATCATTCTAATATCACCACACACACACACACTGGTATTAACCTGTCATATCCAAAATTAAATCACAAAGGAAAAGGCGTTAGGAACCTTCTTTAACCAACAAGCATATGGATCCTTGCCTGTATCGAACCACCCAGGCTGAAACAGTCTTGTATCAAACAAGTACCAACACTCATCTTTCACTGCTACTTTCCCACCCAGTATTCTCTGTTCTGTATCTAACCTCCCTGGCTGGAACAGTCTCATATTGAACAGGTAACAGTATATTCATCTTCCTCTGCTACTTTCCCAGCCAGTATCATACAGTAAGAGTAACAGCCCAATCTACTGCCTTTGAGGTGCTGGGTCCTGAAGCACTTACTGCAGTCTAGTACATATGACCCCTTCATTCCAACGACAGCCTTTTAAACATGTAGGGTAAAATACATGACCAGCATACTTCCACAACAACAATGGCATAAGATAAACAGATCAGCGTACATTCACTGGTGGCATTATATCAGAGAAAATAATACCCTCATATACTATCGTTTGGCTAAAAATCAAATACACCTTCACAGTCCATAAAGCCAGTACTCTCTCCCCTCTGGAAATTATAAACACCACATCAACCTTTTGGGACCTAACGACACCTTCAATATTACCCTTGCTATCAACACACTAGTTATTCTCCTTTGGATGGTCCCCCTTGTTATTCTGTATGAGTTAAGGAAATTATACACTAAACTCAGCATTATGGTGTCCTTTACATTACGTTCTTTTTACTGTCACATGGGTGCCTTCAGGTGGTGGCTCTGGGGTAAACAAGCGGCTCTACTACCTAGCGATACAGAAACCCTTGAACTCTCTCTCTGTCCCTCGAAACAAAGGTGCTGGAGAATGACACCCTCAGCCTGCAATCCGCTGGGGCTACACTTACTACTACACCTGTCGTATTTTGTTCTGTTGTGGATAGATCATTGGACTTTCCTTCCAAGGTCTTGAGAGAATCTCCAGGCATCTCTCCCTACCCAGTAACAAATCCTCCTATCACCACACACCAACCTCTTACACACTCAAAGCAATCATCACTCAACCTATAGTCATCACTAATTTGGCCTGAAGGTGCCATATCTCCAACTTGAATACTGAGTTTTAACAAAAGATGAACACTAGAATACGATGCTAGTCACCAAAAAGTGCTATAGAAAGGATGCAGCCTAGACCTCCACCTCACACACACACACACACACACAAACACACTGCTCATCACTCTCCTTCTCAATCATTTCCAGCATGACCAAACCATCTCAAAATATTTCTCCTAATGTTTTCTAACACCCTTAAAAACATAATACTGATTCATTTCCTCATTTATCTGTCTTTCCACCAGCTCCACATGCTCCTCTAACACAGCACATGTCCACTACAGTACAATAGTTGGTTTATTTTCACCTGAGAGAACTTGTCCACTCACAACTTTAATGCCAAGTTATGGCTGCATGAACTTTAATGAGCTTTGAATAAGAATGACTCTCCCTGGTTACTGGTCAAATCAACCTTGTAATGTGACTACAGTACTGTACTTGTCACACACTGCTTCACAAGGCAGTGTTGACTACAAAAGACAGCCCTACAAGGGTGACTGCCTACCAGTGGCTGATAGGACTGCTCAGCTTGACAGACTGGGGTTATATACTAAACACAAACAAGTGAGCTGAATGGTTAGATCACACTACAGCATGGTTCAAGGTGTCTAAATGTGATGTAAGGTGTAGATATGAAGAGATAAAATCCAGCAAGGAGGAGGTACCATACAAAAGTGTAAGAACTATCAACAGCGTACCTAGTCAACCATGACACACCAACACTTCAGCGCCAGAATCCAGACTCCACCTCACTGGCTTAACAACTGTACTCCTAACCTCAATATAATACCCTGCCAATATCAACAAATACCAGATCCACTCCACACATCTAACTACCTGCATTCCAGTCCTAAATATTATAGTCTGTCAATATTGCTATGTCACATCCTTATCTAATTTTCTTAACATAATGACACCTGGTGGTACACTGGTCACTTAGGATATCACCGTCTCCCTCCTGTGCAGTACTTTTTGAAACTGGTGTGTAATCTCCTGCCCCCTTCTCTCTCCCCCCATCCCCAATCTGCATGTCAGAGGGCAACTTTATGACTGACATGTGTGGTAGAAACTGTGAGCTTGAATGGTGTGGAAAGCATGGGCAGTAGCAAAGCACGATGTGTGAAGAATCAGCATAATGCAGTGACAACAGTTAGATCCAAAAGTACTGCCACAGTGAGGTATGGAACAGGCATAGATGTAACAGTGCCAATAACTGTGTGTAGAGGTGATCCACATAATTAGGGTGGGGTGGTGTGGACATGCTGACAGAACGCGACTGGATGGACTCAATTATACTCCAGTTCACCAAGTCTGGCACCATCAGTGACATCATCAACACCTGTAGCATTCATAAAGGTCCTCAGTCTGGATATACCTTTTAGTACTGCCTTTACATATTGGTTCTCAAGGTAATACATAGAGGTTTACCCAGTGCAGAGGATTTACATCAACACTACAGGCACTGACGACATCACTGATGGTGCCAAACTTGGTGAAATGGAGTATAGGGTGTAAGTGTGGCATGTTGACAGAATGTGACTGGGTGAAACGATGCACTCAACTAGGGTGTGACAATGTGGACATGTTGACAGAATGTGATTTGGTGAAGCGCTGCACAGACCTGAGCCTGGAAGCGAAGGCTGCAGATGCCACACTATGTAAAATGTGGCATGAAGTTCTGAAGGTGAAGTGCTGAATGTTGCAAATCATCACGCCACTGACCATCAGGTGAAAACATCCTGACCCTGCAATCATGGACCACTCTTACAAAATGTTTATATTACAGCAGTACAGCAGACAAGAGAAAAACCTATGTAGCTTTGAGACACATAATAATCCAAGTAAATGACAGCTGATCAATCTTGTAAGTACTGGCAGGTGTGAAGATGGAAAGGCTTATATACAGATATGATAATTCACCCACTCATTAATGTCGATCACTGTCCAGTCTCCTTTCCAACCACAGTACCATATACCATGATTGTCAGGATTTTTGTTTAACGTATATTCATCACGTATTATGCTAAATTTAACTGATAGGCAAATGGTACTCTGCTAAATACAACAATGTAACTTTTTATCACCCTAGTCTCTTTTTCCACTCAAGCCGGGGGATAAATACAGTTCATTAAGCAAGGAAAACATGAAGGAGGAAGAACTACCAGCAGCACACCAGCTCAACACTCACTGCCACCCCTTACCAATGGCTGCAATACTTACCTCCACCTCACTGGCTCAACTATATGAATGTACAGTAACTCTCCACACAATACTTTACATGCCTTCCTAAAAACCATTGTGATACATGACGGCTGTGTTATGGGATTATACTTTGAGATATATAAATCAGGGATGTAAATAATCATCAAAATAGAGTTTAATTTGACTGGGTGTATGAGGGCATCCCAAGCCCAAATGGAAGATATACTGAGATCTGTGATGGTGTGAAAGGCCTCAATCCTGCCCCATCACTGCACATCCTGGCTACTTAATAGTGTAAAATGATGTTACGTGAAAGCAAGTTAAATAGGGCAATACAGTCCTTTTCTGTGCTGATGGGCTTCACATTACGGCCATACAGGGTCACTGGTATGGTCTTGGTGCCGCTTAAACCACACCAGCTCTTGTTGTATCTGGTGTCTCCTCATGTAAAATAGAAAAAAAAAAACATATATAAAAAATAAAGTCAATAACGATGTTCCGTGTTTTGCCATACCCGTTTATAGGTTTTACAAGCAACTGTCCAAATCTATATTTAGGCACTTTCATCTTATACTATTTTTTTTTTTTTTCAGCAGGGCGTATTGATACACCCTATGGTAAAATGCTATAATTCAAGACATCATAGTCAGTACATTTACCGTTTTACTCGTAATGGTTGAACTTTGTGTTGACAACGACCGCTATTCCTCGTCCACCTGTAAAATAACGTAATTGATTGTTATTTCCCTGCTACAGTATTGAAAAATAACACTAACTCACCTCTCTGATGCAAAGTTCAGGGGTGTCGACTCAAATAAGGTTTACATTCCGACTAGATGCTTCATTTGGTAGAAACTAACCCAGGACACACGAGGGACGCCAACCTGAAGGAAACACTAAACACATCGGAGTATGAAGTAAAATTAAAGATTCAAATTCTTTACGTTATAGTAGACACAGAACAAATTATGTTATGCAATACTTATGCTAACAAAATAACTACATTCAACGAAAATCATCTGAAATATGAACTCAATTTCATGCTTTTTGTAACAGCGTACTTTACCTCCTGCATACCCGGGAAATTTAAACCGTCTAATCTGCGTATTTCCCTTCTAATATGTTTACTGGGTATATAGTTTAGTGTATTTCCACACAGACCCTACAAGCGGCAAGTCGATCCCCTTTTACTACCCCCTTTGCGGTGTAGGGGACCGAGGCTAGACTATCGTAATCCAGTATATTGAATGGCATTTGAGGTAGACACGCACACACACACACACAGACGACGATCTCCCCACCATTCTCCTCCCATTCAACTCACTCAGTCGGCACAACTCAAGCATTTTATTTCATCTTACACCTGTTACTAACATTCAGGTGAGTGGATCACAGGTGCCTTAGTGTTAATATATGGCCAAACCACTTTATTTATTTTTGCAACTGGATATTTCTGAGGTGAACAAATCTTTAGTATTAAGGCTTTTATTTCGAGGCTGTACACTCATGTGCTGGAGGCCGGGACGCCTTCACGTGGTGACACTGATATAACCAGGCGGATCCACTGCCCTGTTATATGAACGTCCCTCAATTCCCTACCCTGAAGTTAATAACATCGAAGGCAAACAGGAAAAGAAAAAAAGAAAAAAAGCGGATTCGAAAGATTTTTTTTCTTACCAAATACATCTACTCACTTGATGTAGTGCTGCCAACTTCCTTCACCTTAATCATTCTTTTTCTGTGTCTGCCTTCCTCTCTTCCTAGGTCTCCCATCTTTCCTGTCACTTTTTATTACTCTTCTTTCCTTTCCAGATGGTTTTACTTGTGTGACAAGCCAAAGGGTTTCCTGTAAGCCAGGAAATCATTTTCAGCGTTGGGTGGTAACCATATAACCAAACCAAACGTGTTCCCTACGTGTCAACAAGAGGGTTGGTTGGGTGGTTAGTGCTCCTCCCCGTAAAACAACTAACTCAAAGACGAACGGCCACCCCTTACGGAATTATGACGTCTAGCTGGATAGAAAAAAAAATCAATGGATTTTCTTTTTCCATTCTGCCCAGCTGTGGCCACATACACAGTCCTATCCCTGCCATTCCACTATCCGGCGTTAGGCTTTGTAGGTCCATCTATCTATCTACATATTAATCCAGCTAATTATCTATCTACCTAAATACATCACAATCCATTTAGCCATCCACTGAACGTTTATTAAACCCACATCTACCCATCTATCACTTTATCTATCCATATACCAATCTATCTACATTAATGTCTCATTCACTCTATATCTATCCACCCATCTATCCCTTTATCTATTCACATATCAATCTATCTACATTACTACCTCGTCAAGGAGGTATCCAAGGCAACCTGTACTGTTGGATGCAGGATTTTCTCAGGAAAAGGGAAATGAGAACAGTATTAAGGGGAAATTACTCATCATGGAGGGAAGTGAGTAGCGGAGTTCCACAGGGCTCAGTACTGGCACCAATTATGTTTTTAGTGTATATAAATGACATACACAGTAACAATGGAAATGGAAGCTATCTAAATATGTTTGCTGATGATGCTAAAATACAAAGGAGAATTACTAACACAGATTCTTGCAAAAAGCTGCAAGAGGAATTAAATAAGCTTCATGAATGGAGCAATAATTGGCAATTGGAATTTAATGTGGACAAGCGTCATGTAATTAAGTTTGGTAAAAGTGAGAAAAGACCAGATTAAGATTATAAGTTAGGAAGTTCAACCCTACACATATCAGAAAGGGAGCAGGACCTAGGAGTGATTATCAATAACAGACTATCTCCAGCTGACCACATCAGTGTGAAGGTGTGTGACATATGTACATTGCTTGCTAATATGAGAACAACATTCACATATATAAATGAAGACATGCTGAGAAAGATAACATCATTCATCAGACCTACCCTGGAGTATGCATCAGTAGTCTGGAATCCTCATCTCAAAAAACACATAGATAAGATTGAAAAAGTACAAAAGGCAGCTACAAGATGGGTACCAAGCTTAAGGGATCTAAGCTACGAAGAATAACTAGAAAAACTGATCTACCAACACTTCAGGAGAGGAGGAAAAGAGGAGACATGATTATGCTATATAAATACATTTCAGGGAAAGAGAAAATAGACATAAATGAATATATAACCTATGGGGAAGCATCAGCACGAGGACACTGCAAAAAACTACATAAAAAGAGAGGCGATAAAGACGTAAGGAAATTCAGTTTCCCAAACAGGGTAATTGATCAGTAGAATGCACTACCGAATGAAATGTGTGTGTCAAAATTATTCATAAATTTAAGGATATATATGATAAAAATAGTTTAAGACACGGGACAGTCCGAGCTTGACTGATTCCTGTAGTTACAAATAGGTAATTAGGGAAGAACACACACACTAGAAGCCGCCTCAAGCAGTAATCACATAGTCAACCCTCATTCCTGGAGGCTGACGAGATTGACCAGTCCTTCACGTATGCAACAGGTCAACTATGGCACTGTTTCCCTCTGTCTGTATTTCCTACTCCCTGTGATCTCCAGTCTTTTAAACGCAGTGTGTCCAGGCATCTCGAAATGAACAAATCTAGAAATTGGCTCTCTGTTATTTTATTTTTTTCTTGGAGGGAACAATCTTGCGGCCTCATAGCCTTTGGTTCCTTCCTCCTTGCACAAAAAAAAAAAAAAAAACTACTAGTAATACCACTACTACTACCACTACTGCTACTACTACTACTTCTGTCAGGGTTCGTAATAATCCATGATCTTAACAATACTGCAGGACAAACAAGTATTATTAGCCGTTACCTATGGTCTTTTCACATTAACCTGGTCCAGATTATCGTCCCTTTGCAGCACCTCTCACGCAGTTCAGTAGCAGAATACTACAACTTTGCACCCTTTCCACAGCACCTCTTCGTGACTAGTAGTTTCTTCTAGTGTTAATCTACTGTTACAAGTCAGAATTCAATTCAAGATGGAGAGATGGCAATTTCAGGCCAAGTCAAAATGAAGAAAATGTTATATCAGATTCAGTTTTGGTTT